>JAGFPH010003325.1:44089-58002 GCA_018207615.1 Philaenus spumarius | reverse complement strand
AAATTCCGTAGGTTTATTTGTTATACAACTGTGAAGAATATTTATTACGTACCAAATTTCAAATCTTTTTGTAAAAAGCCGTTTAGGAACTATACAAATATTTATTGGATAATTACTCTACATGTAAGTTTAACATACATGTTTATACAACATGTTAATAAACAAATTAACATTATTAAAGGTCCGGAAAAATAAATTCAATCTAAAATTTTTTTTTAAATATAGCCTGAAGTTCTAACTTATAGTCTCTAGATCCAATATGTTTCAAGTAAATGTTCCCTTATCGAGATATTTTATATATTCTAACAATTAATTAACATAATTAAATACACGGAAAAGGAAATACGAATGAGAAACTTACTCTAAAAGTCGTCATCTGATGCAGAACTAGTGATGCTTGTTGAAGGTTCATCGCACACTACTGGAACATTCCCGCACTCCGGACCCTTTTCCGTCTGTCGCAAAACGCCAAGTTTGTACAAGAAATTTTGTAAGTTCATTTTCGGTGACTATTATAAACTGTGTCAATGTTAGACTACAGTTATAGCATTGATTGTAACTACTGCAAGACGCCATGACAACTCATTACAACCGTCCGAATCTGACGTCCACTTTACAAACCCACCTACCTTAACTTGTTTACTGTTCGGCTCTTCAAACATATTTATTTGTCTATTTAAGTCCATTAGCGATATGGGTTATTGTTCACTTCCTTTCCTTGACACATACTGTGACTACACACTGTAAATTAGAACTTCAGGCTATTTTTAGCGAATTTCCATAGGAAAAATGAGTTATTGCAGTGGCTTTTATGGTAAGACCTAAGGTCGGGAGTAGCAAATGAGCACCGATCATGGTCCCCAGAACACGTTTTGGGGTGTCATTAAAAATCACATGTATATATATATATATATGTGTGTGTGTTCACACTCTAACGGCCGCATTTTAAGTCCGATATGGTTCAAATTTGGTACACATGTTGGTTGCCTACGTCGCTCGGACGAGTTTGTGAGCCAAAAAAATCCATCAACCGGAAGCACGTTTTTCGACCGGAAGTAACTATTTTTTGAGATTTTGCCTACGAGAATGAATTTTGTTTAGAGTTTTTTCTACAAATATAAATGTAGGATGTTATTCTGCACATTTTGTTTTTTTAAGCTTTGTTCCCCCGAAATCGATGAAAATACCATAAAAGTACTCAGTTCAAAGCCATGTGGTGGATTCTACCGTGGGATTGGCGTGCGAGGCACGCAATGCTTTGTGTATTGGAGATACTCCCAATATGCGGAATGGCGTGCGAAGCATTGTGTATTGAAGATACTCCCAATATGCGGAATGGCGTGCGAAGGATTTTGCAGTCATTCAGCACCGTCGTGAATAGACCTATTTCCCAAATTGTAGGTTGAAACTGTAAAACATAATCTTAATTTTGGAAATTTGCTCAACTCACATCAGCGGTTCAGCTGTGTGGTCGAATTATTTTTTCTTCATTTTTTTACGGCGAAGTTATTGTTTCGGGCCTTTATTCGTGTTACATCTATCGTTAGAATACATAAATACGAAACATATCTCGATACGGAAAGATTTGCTTCTGACAAAGTAATAGTAAACAATTATCCTGTTTTAAGATGTTTAGAAATAGGAATGGACGTATTAAAGTATTTTCTTGCCCATACCTCTGCCGCAATACGGTGAGGTGTCGCGTTGTAAACTTTAGATAAAGAAGCAAAGGGAAAAACTTACAGAAGGAATAAAACAGTTACAGGAAAAGTCAAAAACAGCAAAGTTAGGTAAAAAAAAACTCATAAAGTTTATTTTTGTATTTTTACAATTTTGTTTATAAAATAAAGGCACTAAAACTATCACATTACATTATCACTTGATTTTGGAAATTCGCTCAACTCGGTTCAGCTGCTTGATCGAATTATTTATTTTTACATTCTTATTTAACCACTATGTAGGAGACTTTTTATGTTAGTAAATATATTCCTGTGTCTTTACTTACCATCTTTTTTTTCAATTTACCCGCAACTTTTACATACACTATCGCAACACCATTAACAAAATTAATTTGTGTCCACCTTTGATGACTCTAAAATAACGTTTACTCTACAAATTGTCTTGGATTACGGTGTTTTGCACTAACAGTGAAAAGTGAAATTTCAGTCTGTGTCAAGTACGATACTTTTTGACAGAATTACGATAATTCAAATTTACGTATACGGCAACACTGGTTTATTGTAACACGTAGTAATGGTCAGAGGGAAGGAGACCCCTTCCCAAGTACGAACTGGAATGGTACACAGACGGAGAAACCCCAAAAAGGCAGGAACGCATCCTGCCAATAGGGACCCAACATTCCAAACATAAGTTACAGCTTTATTGGAATGTCAAAGACAACTCAGACTCATGAATAAAGAAACCTGTATATCCTCAGACAGCTTATCAGTTTAGAAAGCTCTGAACTCGTACGAGTTCAAGTCCACAATACAGCTGGCAGATATCCGGGCGGCTGGCAAATAAGGAATCAGCAAGGGCTGTAACAATCTCAGAAGGATTGTGGGAATTCTTACTGGTCACTGCCCGGCCAAGTGCCGCCTCAAAAAAAATGGTGCTCGTCTCGGACGACTTCTGTCGATTCCGCTCCCTTGGGATAGAAACGGCCCAACACCTGCTCTCGCTCCGAGGAGATTTACGGGGAAGTGCTTTTGTTAGCCGGGAAGAGGTCCGTGGTGTTGATCCCGAGACCCTCATCGGGTTCGTCAAGAGACCTGGGAGGAATCTGGGATGATTAATGAAAAGGGAAAGCATACCACGATAGATCCATTTGGGTTGCAGTGGTGAGGAGGCCTTGTACTTCTCTATCCATAATTAAAAACAATGAACAGCAACAGAATCCACAGAACCTATTTCGTTCTGCGGCGTATCCAAGACATGAAAACATGGCTGATTGGGCAAGACTGGAGCACGGAAACAGCTTCCTAGGCTCTCACCTCTTGGTCCATCTAGACAAATTGCATCACACATCCTTAACCTCGCAATGTAAAGAAGGTGGTAGTTCAGTCTGGGATTCTGGTTAGGTTTAGTTGTATTAATTATTAGAGTTAGTGTATTTGATGTAAAGGTATTGAACCAGGAAGTATAATATGGAGGCGGAAATGTCAACAAGGTCGTGTGAGACAGGTTGTGTAACGCGGAACTCGTGTTGCTACGGTTTGGTTCGGAGATGTCAACAAGGAAGCTATGGAGGAGATATATACTGAGGCTTGACATACGGACGGGGCCGGCGAGTGAGTGAAGAGACGAGGGAAGCCGAGAGGCCGTCTGCTACGAGAGACGAGGGAAGCCGAGAGGCCGTCTGCTACGAGAGACGCTGGTCGGGTGATCGGTGAGTTGAGAGGTTGCTACACAGATGAAAGTCTGGGAGAAACGTCACGAGCCAAGTGAAGGACAGACTAGGATGTATTGAAGACAACATACTGAGTGAGCAAAACAGATTATTTTGGTCTATTGTTAAAGTCACATTAAATTTAGAGTTTTGGATTTGATAATATAAACGTAGCTTGCTATACCGCTCATCCAGTCTGTCTTGTGAACCCAATACCTGGTATATGAATTGTGTATTAGATATTACTAGTGGACCCGGCAATGCTTCGTTATTGCTATTGCTTGATTTACCTAACCTAAAATTATATTCAGTTTTTGATCCAAATCAGTTGTTGATCAAAATCAGCTGTTGATCAAAATCAGCTGTTTTAAGCTTTTCATACAAACAGCTGTTTTTTGTGCCCCTGATAAAATCAAAAGAAATCTTTCTTCTTCTTCCTTAAGATTGACCTTCCATAAGATTAACATTGAAACTTTTAGGGCCACTGGGGCGTATCCCTGAGGACCGATGTAAATTATAATGGGATTCTGCTCATCTACAGGACACTACCTTTCTAATGGTATGCGCGAATTTCTCCTACTATGCACACAAGCTGAGAAAAAAGGACGACAAGTTTTGTGCTTGCCTATTAATATATAGATTGTTTAGACAGTTGTTTAAATCATATGACTTTAAATAAGCAATTCTTGTATCTATCTTTGTATCTGTCGCAGATCTCGAAAACGGCTCTAACGAATTCAAAGAAATTTTGTATTTAGGTGTAGTTTTGAATTTTAAGAACAGCCATATAGTTGTATTTCGTGTAAAAACGCAATTTTTTGAGAAAATCTAATTTAAAAGTTGAAAAATTTTAACATAGGGTTGCCATGTTGGTTACAAAATAACAACGAAATAGTAAATAAAGCGATCAAAACAGCCGTTTACAAACAAGCTGTTTACAAAATTTATACTGTTTCGGCACGTTGGAAATAGAGTGGAATAGAACCGAGATTGAGTATTATCCAAAATCAGCTGTGCATTGGATAGTTTTTAATTACTGTTAAAAAACAAGCTAATCTATACTGTTTTAGCACGTTGGAATTAGAATAAATTGGGCCTGATTTAACAATTTATTTTGTCAAAAAAAAGGTAAACTTGGCAAAGATGGATACATTCTAATAGTCAATTTTGTAATATAGGCGAGGCTCAATTCTGAAACATAGTATTGAGGTTATGTTAATCCTGCAATAATTTTTACTATATTTAGGCCTGGTTTCAAAACTTTAGTTGACAGAAGATAGTAGAACTACGACTAAAATCGTAATGAAAGCCTCTCACGTTTCTAAAGCATGTATTTGAGGTTATAAGTAATCTTGTAATTACTGTTAATATATTTAAGCCTGGTTTCATAATTTTACAAACCTATGTACAAACGAGCCAAAGATTAACGAGATTCTTTAGCAAATTTTCCAACTTCAAACGAAACGAAGCAGCCACCTGAGGCGGGGTTGGGACGCAAAGCGACCAGGGCGAAATATAAAATAAGCATTCTATAACTGAATCACTGATGTACTATTACTGATCTGTCCTTTACCAATTTAACTTGTCGATTGAACCCAGGAAACAAAAGGGGGTTGGAAATCCTACCCCTGACAAGTCGTGCATTGGCCGGGAACTCTAAATTCAGTGTGATTTTAACAATAGACCAAAATGCTCTGTTTTGCTCGCTAAGTACATTGTGTTCAATACATCCTAGTCCGTCCTTCACTTGGCTCGTGATGTTTCTCCTAGACGTCCAAACTTTGATCTGTGTAGCAACCTCTCAACTCACCGGTCAACCCGACCAGTGTCTCTCGTAGCAGACGGCCCCTCGGCCTCCCTCGTCTCTCCACCCACTCACTGGCCCCGTCCGTTCGTCAAGCCCCGGTATACATCTCCGCCATAGCTTCCTTTCTGACTCCTCCAAACCAAACCATAGCAACGCGAGTTCCGTGTTCTGCGTTACACAACCTCTCTTACGACCTTGTTGATATTTCCGCATCAATATTATACTTCCTGGTCAATACCTTTACATCAAATACACTAGCTCTAATTACAGACGGCCACCTTAGTGGAGCATTTTTTCACCATAGTCCGCAAATGCAGGGAATCTGGCCTGCTGGAGGGAACCGCAGTACACCTGATCTACGAGGGTGAGGGACTCAAAAATCCCCCAGGACAAACTCGTCAAAAGGATCCATAGGTTCACTGGAGACAAGGATAAACTAGTGGTTTGACATCCTTTACGTGGGAGCACAACAAACCCTTTAAGGACTGGACGGTCCACTTAATATAAAGAACACCTAATTTCTACTTTTACGAGTTTTCTTTAGCGTGTTTTTTCATAATATGTCGTTTTAAATCCGTTAAACGAAGATAAGTACGTACGCAATACTCGCACTTGGTCGATATTCTTCTAGTATGTCGTCTTTTCACGTGCGTTTGTAGGTTACTCAATTGAGCGCAAGAGAAAGCACATTCGTTACACTTGAAGGGCTTCTCGCCTGTATGTCTGTTCATGTGCGTCCTCAGGTTGCACAATTTATTACAAGCGTACTCGCACTCCGTACACTTGTACGGCTTTTCGCCGGAATGTTTTCTGATGTGCGCGTCGAGGCTGATTTTCTGCGTACAAGCAAACTCGCACTGCTCGCACTTGAACGGTTTCTCTCTGTAGTGCCTCTTCAGGTGTTTCTTCAGGTCGCCCAATTCCACAAAGGAATAGTCGCACTCCGTACACTTGTAGGCTTTGTCTCCGATATGTCTCTTTATGTGTTTTGTAAGCGCACTAGATCCCGTAGTGGAGTAACCACACTGTTTACATTTATATGGTCTTTCACCCGTATGAATTAACATGTGTCGTTCAAAGTAACTCGGATACACACAGGAATATTCACATATCTTACATTTGTACGGTTTTTCTTCGATGCGTTCGCCGTCAGGAGAATGTGCTTCGAGTCTTGACGCCTTCGAATCTGGAAAAACGATTTCATTAAAATAATTCCTCAGATAAAATGTGTTATTTAAAAAAAATGATCAAGTGTTGAAACAAGTAGTAAGTAAAATATTCACTTAAGTAGTTTACTTAAATTTATTGGCTTATTAGAAAATTTCCATAGGAACTATTGCAGTGGCGATTTTGGTAAGACCCAAGGTCGGGAGTAGCAAATGAGCACCGATCATGGTCCCTAGAACACGTTTTTTGATGTCATTAAATTTGATATAGATGTATATATGTGTTCGCACTCTACCGGCCGCATTATAAGTCTGATTTGGTCCAAATTTGGTAGACACTATGGTTGTCTACATCACACGGACAAATTCGTTACCCAAAAATTACCCAACAACCGGAAGTACGTTTTTTAACCGGAAGTAAAATTTTTTTGAGATTTTTTGTACGAGAATGAAACTTTCTTAGTTTTATCTTAGAAAAATAAATGCAAGATATTATTCTGTACATTTTGTTTTTTTACACGATCTTATAGCTCGCTTGGTTCCCCCAAAATCGATCGAAACGTTAAATACCATAGAAGTACCCGGTTCAAATTACCTTGTGGGCATCTTATGATCTGAGGCCCATCGGCCGAGTTTGTACTTTGCGAGCAGTCCATAACCCAAGGCTGCAAGGCGAGTTTTTCCGCTGCGAGTGGGACGAAGGAGCGCGTGAGTTGAAGCAGGAGACTTAGGTGCGAACAAATACTATTAATATATTTCATGCACACAGGCAGTTGTTCAGCGCCTTCATGACTAGATCAATTTTCCAAATTAGTTTTAGAAATTCGCTCAACTCACGTCAGCGGTTCAGCTGCGTGGTGGAATTGTTCTGAATTGAAATAACTAATTGGTAAAATGTTAACCCAGAACAAAGCACAGTAATGGATGCTGTTTTACCGTCAACCTTTGTCCGTTCGATGGAAAATTAAACAGGCCTAGATAAAATATTACAAATTTTTGAAAAAAAACTTACAGTTTTTAGTTATTTTGATTAACAAACTAGTGGACCCGGCAATGCTTCGCTATTGCTTGATTTAATTTAAGAGTACCTCTTTGACTTAACCCTACAACTGTCCATGCTAATTTTTTGCAATGCCAAGCCATTTCGGTGCGTGTGCCAGCATATTTTCAAAAAATTTGCCAAATGTAGTAACTATAAACCAATCCAAAAGTGTTCTGTACCTTTTTTGTAGAGAAAGGTTCAAAGAATTCATATTATGCAATTAAAAAATTTATTGATGTAAAATTTACAAGGTTAGCTCAAGAAACAAAAAATGTTCGGTAACGAAGGGAAAAAGTTCAACTTCAGGCCTGCATTCAAAGTAGTAAACATTTTTTGTAATTTTTTTCAAAATGTAAAAAAGGTATGTAATTTAGTTCTAAATAGAACTGTATAAAAATTATATATCAATTGCAAAATACCTTATTTTGAAAACACCAGTTTTTATGTTCCTACTACAAGACTGCTAACAAAACTAGGCCTAGTTTGAATAGTAATTTAGGAATATATGCTTTGCCCAAAATTGAAATACTATAGCAAAGTGTGGAGAATATATCATAGAATTGAACTGTATACTTGAAAATTATTATTTTATAAACTTGTTCTATCTATATATATATAAAGGCGAAATACCACTGACTTACTCATCACGATTTCTCAAAAACTACCGAACGGATTGAAATGAAATTTGGTATGTAGCTTCCTCTAGGGCCATAGGTGCTTACTAAGAAAGGGTTTGAAAAAATTCAAAATTTTAGGGGAGGTTTGGGGGATCAAATTTATTAAAAACCGATTTCTTCAAAACTACGGAACAGATTGGCATGAAATTTGGTATGTAGCTTCTTCTAGGGCCGTAGGTGCTTACTAAGAAAGGGTTTGGAGAAATTCGAAATTTTAAGGGGGGTTTGGGGGGATCAAAGTTGTTAAATCACGATTTCTCCAAAACTACCGAACGGATTGGAATGAAATTTGGTATGTAGCTTCCTCTAGGGCCATAAGTGTTCACTAAAAAAGGGTTTTAAAAAATTGGAAATTTTAGAGGGGTTTGGGGGGGGGGAATGACTAAATCACGATTTCTCCAAAATTAACGAACAGATTGGAATGAAATTTGGTATGTAGTTTCCTCTAGGGCCATAGGCGCTCGCTAGGATAGGGTTTAAAAACATTCGAAATTTTAGGGGGTTTTTGGGGGGATCGAAGTTATTAAATCACGATTTTTTCAAAACTACCGAACGGATTGGAATTAAATTTGGTATATAGCTTCTCTAGGGCCATAAGTGTTCACTAAAAAAGGGTTTTAAAAATTGGAAATTTTAGGGGAGTTGGGGGGGTAAAAATGACTAAATCGCGATTTCTAAAAAATTACGGAACAGATTGGAATGAAATTTGGTATGTAGCTTCCTCTAGGGCCATAGGTGCTCAATAAGAAAGGGTTTGAAAAAATTCGAAATTTTAGGAGGGGTTTGGGTTGATCAAAGTTACTAAAATCATAATTTTTCAGATCTTTTATTATTATGAAAATAGTGCTTTTATTATTTAAGATCTATATATATAAAAGCCCAATACCACTCATTGACTGAACACTTATAAAGAATACAATTACGTTAAAAAAACTGAAAATACCAACCACCACGGGCAACGCCGTATGGCTCAGCTAGTAACAGATAAAACATCTCACGGACGCATCCTAAACATATCCTGCCGTTGGAGACTGTGGGAACTCTGCGTACTGAGTTCAACAAATATTTGTATTTCTGACTGTACGAATAAAATCATAACAGCAAATGTGGTGTACTTTGCACGAAACGAAAGATTGAAGTTTTGTCTTCAAATCGAAATAAACATATCTATACAAATATATAGAATTGTAATAAATATTTTGATTGCAAAATGTGCTTTCTCATACTAGGTATAAAACTGTCCAATTGCAAGGGTTAGAGACAACTTTATATTTTCAAAACTATAAGAGTGACGACTGATTGGAAAGGCAGTTTTAGAAAGTTCAAATCTTGACGAATCCAAACGTATCTTTATATTATTTTCAAAACAATTCTGTCGAGCGATATTGAGCCTTACAGTAGTGACAAAGTTGAGTAATTTATTTGTGTTTTCTAGCTCGGCATTAGCTTTTTAGAAAACTATAATTTTAAAACAATGATTTGAATTGCTTTTAGTAACAGCAATTTGGTTATTTTTTATCTCTAAAATTTTCAAGTTGCCTTAATAAACTTTAAATTGTAAAACTAATTAAGTTAATTAGTTAAGTTAAACAATTAGTTAATTGATTGTAGTTTATCTGAAATCTTTTACTGTGACAAGAATTGTGCATTTCACTAAGCCTAGAAATTTGTTTATACAGTGAAACTTCCCTTAAAGGACACTACTAATTAGCGGACACTTCTTAATATCGGACATTTTTATATTCCCCGACCGAGATCATGCTTTTATGGCCTTTGTAGTGTTTCTAAATAACGGACATTCCCAAAAACGGACACGGACACCAAATTGGTAGTCAATAGGTTAGTCGAAACTTCCGAATTATGGACAGCGGAGTATAAAATGTTGCCCTTTTCTAAGAATTGTAGATGTCTGGAAACATTCAATGCAATGTTTGTTCATTATTTACCAGGAAGTTGACGTCCTGCTTACCAGGAATTTGACTTCCTGGAAACTAGGTTTCTTTGCACCATTTAATAACTGTGGTGGTTAAAACCTTTTACAATTCAGTTTGAATAAAGTTACCGTGAGAACAATGTGTATTGTGATGTCTCTGAAACGAAAGCGTTTAACTTTAAGGGTCGGCCATGTCGGCTGACACTCCATAACACCAATGTTAAATTCAAATTAAAATTTTTCCTTTATTTTTTATCGGATAATTATGAACGATATGTTATTTTAAGGCTATGGCCAATATCCATGCAAATGGCTTTTTTAAAACTAAGAAAAATATTTTGTTTAATATTTATTAATAATGTAAAACATTGATTTTTTTATGATGTCACTAAACGTGACATATTTTTTATATTTTTTTTTAACGCTATTTGAACAATTGCGGGTTTTAAATGGATTTAGGCTGAGCAATGTCCGTGTAACCTACCGCCGCTATAGGGTGATTTTAAATATTTTTGTACGTTGTAACTATTAATTATAGCGAAAAATTACCGAGCAATTCAGATGAAGAATTTTGTCCCCAAGAGTTTGGTATTTAAAAAAAACGCTATTTGAATAATTGCGGGTTTTAAATGGATTTAGGATGAGCAATGTCCGTGTAACCTATCGCCGCTATAGGGAGTCGCAGGTTGCTCTCTGTTTTACTAGAGCCGACCCTTAAGCGAAAAATTATCATTTACACCCTTTTTTAGTGTAAATTATTAATAAATAATGACTTATTTAATTTAATAATTTGTGTTTTATTGTGCATTTTTGTGAGAGTAAACCATTATTCCTGTTGTTTACACAACACTAATACAGTAGGCCCTTATGAAACAATTACAATATTTATTTCACTTTTATTATCGACCATATACAGTATGAATTTTTGCTTTGTTACACAGCAGATTAACTGCTAATTGTACATCTACAGTACAAACATCTCTCCTAATAGCGGACATTTTACGTGGTGCGAGCAGTGTCCGTTATTTGGAAGTTTCACTGTACTAGATGTCACAGACTTTAGTCACTGATATTTTGTTGTCACAGTCACAGTTGTCAGGGATATTTAAAAGTCACAGATTTTCTCATATCTATCTCTTACGTTATTATAACCGGACGTTTTGATTTTCAGTGTGTACCACTAACATCTTCAATCGGAAAACTGGATTTTATGTGTGTACAACTAAATAAAATTTACCTTCTCTACTAGAGCTCTCTGCTAGACTTACTGATGCTTCTTCCTCCAAGTCTTGAGTTTCGTCTTCCTGTAACATTACAACCATTTTAAATAAGAATCAAATGTAAGCCGTACCACCTTACAAAGATTAAAATGAAAACAAACCATTTCATTTTAGACATAATATATTTATGTGTAGCCTCCTGGATTGTTAATTCAATGGATATATTAGAAAGATCAATTACCTTGTATTTTCGTCTGACAATCCAATGTTTTCTTCCTACTTAGGATGACTAGTTTCGACGGTTAAACCGTCATCGTCGGATCCTTGATCATTGTGTTGAAAATTGTTTTATTTCCGGCGTTCTGAGTTGTCATCAGAAACCGGCCGGCACACAACGTGTTCTGCTACGTAGCTTAATTTTAAAGATTTATTAAACCGTGATATTCGTGCATATTACGCATTGGTACAAACATATTTGTGTAATCGTTGTGATTGTAATGTGTAATTTGTGTATAAATGTATTAATTTATTTTGCGAACACCAAAATATTAGTTAAATGCCAGTGATGACAACGCCTCAGAACGGCGGAAATAAAACAATTTTTAACACGATGACCAAGGATCCGACGATGACGGTTTAACCGTCGAAACTAGTCATCCTAAGCAGGAAGAAAACATTGGATTGTCAGACGGAAATACAAGGTAATTCACCTTTCTAATATATTCAAACCATTTCATTCCAAAGCCCCAAATTATTAACACAATTATTTTTACAATTTTGTCCTCTCTTAAAAATTTTTGATTTCTTAATAATTGGAAACGAAAATGATAATAGTTTTATGGTTGGATGTAATTATTCTTTCCAAATTATTCTAATAAAAGAGAGTTCTACTCTGACTCGCACGGTGAGGGTTCCGTTACTGAATTGGTATTAATAACAACAACGCTTCAATAATTTATATCCAAAGGTAACAATAATATACCCACTATTGTCACAATGATATCGCTATGGGGTCCTTTATACCTTACTAGCTGGCCCGACCCGGCTTTGCACAGATAGACAAATTAAAGTTAAATGTATATTAACAAAAAATATATTATATCAATAAATATATTACACTATGTATTTCTTATGGGGATTTTTAGTAACTTTGACTCCCCAAACCTTCCCTAAAATTTATATATTTTTTTAAACTCTTTCTTAGCGAGCACCTAGGGCCCTAGAGGAAGCTACATAATAAATTTCATTCCAATCTGCTCGGTGTTTCTTTTTAGTAACTTTGACCCCCCAAACCCCCTTAAAATTTCAAATTTTTTAAAACCCTTTCTTAGCGTGTATCTAGGGCCCTAGAGGAAGCTACACACCAAATTTCATTCCAATCCGTTGGATGGTTTTAGAGAAATCGTGATTTTGTAACTTTCACCCCCCCCCAAACCCTCCTAAAATTTCGATTTTTTTAAAACCCTTTCTTAGCGAGCATCTATCTAGAAGAAGCTACATATCAAATTTCATTCCAATCCGTTCGGTAGGTTTTGATAAATCATGATTTAGTAATTTTGACCCCCCAAAACCCCCCTAAAATTTTGAATTTTCGGAAACCCTTTCTTAGTGCGCGTCTAGAGCCTATAAAGAGTATTAGTGCCAAATTTCATGTTTGTAGGCCTCGTGGTTTTGGAGAAACTGTGATGAGTCAGTGGGTCAATGAGTCAATGGTATTTGGCTTTTGTAAGTATAGATTAAACAAATTTTTGTTTAGTAAATAAAACAATTTAACTGACTTTCCCTAACTATTATTCATTTTCCAATAGTAGTCTACCATAGACCGCACGGCTGCTCCACTAGGAAAAGCGTAAAATTTGTTTTCTACATTAAAAACAATGAATTTTCGTTATTGTCAAAATAAATCATAGTAAATCTGACATTTTCTGGTAATACTAAATATTCTATC
Source organism: Philaenus spumarius (assembly GCA_018207615.1). Classification (NCBI taxonomy): domain Eukaryota; kingdom Metazoa; phylum Arthropoda; class Insecta; order Hemiptera; family Aphrophoridae; genus Philaenus; species Philaenus spumarius. The sequence goes on along the minus strand of JAGFPH010003325.1, from coordinate 44,821 downwards.
ATACAGCTGTGACGGGTACCCCTCAACTCGTAAATAATTATAAGTAATAAGTAAAGATACTAAATATTAAAGGGTCCACTATCAGCGGACATAGTATAGGCTGGCTAAAGGTACATCGCTGAGAAGACAATTCCTAGTTAACTAAGGGAGGGGGACGCTAGAGGAAAGCATCCGGAGATGCATCAGTTAGTCTGGAAGTGAACGCGTCCGCGTTTAGACTCAATATAAATGGGGAGTTGATCTTGCTTTGGCCTCATGGCGTAATATTAGTTTTAGGATAGGAACCAACAGAGTAGTCGTTGTAAATGGTTCAATAAACGTTTCAATCGATCATGAGTTTACCAACTTATTGAAGAACCCACTCGCCATCCACCATCCTGACAACGCCCGTACGTCCGCACGAGGACAGAAAGGTACAGCCCGACCAGGGAAAACGCCGCTTCAGGATTTGGACGCAGGAGAGCCGAACCCAACGAGGCGGGACCCGTTACACAGATCAACCACTGACCCGAGTTGAGCGAATTTCTAAAATTACGTTTATACGTTTTACACTTTCAAACAACTATTTAGGAAATTGATCTACTCACGAAGGCGTTGAATAGCTGCCTACCGGTAAAAAATATATTAGTAGAATTTGTTTGCACCTCAGCCACCAGCACCGGCTCATGTGTTGCTTGCTCCGCTCGTAGCGGAAAAACTTGTTTAGCGAGTTTGCACCTCAGCCACCAGCAC
>JAGFPH010003325.1:18719-33998 GCA_018207615.1 Philaenus spumarius | reverse complement strand
TAGCAAGTTACTTGATAATAAAATATATGCAAAGAATAGCATTTATAGGTGCAGCAGACCCTTGGTTAACGTTTGACTTGTAAGTCCTGAAAACAATTCCGCTCCTTACACAACGCAATAGTATGATGACCTTTTTGCGCACAGGTAGTATATACTGAATGACGAAATAGTCTTGGGCCTGTTTAAACTCCCCTCCTTGTAGCGTTTGTAGAAACGTAAATCCAAGAAACTAGTAACTTTGAATTCGCGCGCCAAGGCCAATTCATGTTGGCAACATTGTACGTAAGACCAGTCTGCGACTCAACAGCTGTTCCCTGCCTGGCTTGCTAGCCGGTCATTTTTTTTGCTTATTCATCCTTCTGCCGTAGCCTTGACCATGTCAGGTGAAAAGTGACAACACGATCAACTCTTAGTCTGAACCGAATTTATTTAAATGTAAAACCGACTTGGTAAATTTAACCATCTGTAAGCAAGTTTTATTAGGCTACCTTTTTTTTATAGAGAGACGTCTCATAATTTTTTTTATTAATTAATTTTTACCTAGTATTAAGTTTGGCCATAGATATAAAATTATTATCAAATCCATGGTGAATGTATTCAATTTTGTAAATTTGTAAACACTACTAGTTCGTAATTTTGTATTTTTTTTTTATTGTAAACAGGGAGGGTTTTTCAAGTTTTATTTTGGGGAGGGTTTTTCTTTTTGAACATAATTAATTAATATATATTGTAAATATTTTCTTTGAAAATCAATTGTAGGCTACTTAAGGGCATGTCAATTTAAGATTTTTATTATTCAAGGGCGTATAATCTTTTGTATTTTAATTTAAAATAATATTTTAATAAACAAATTGTTTATTAAGTGAATTGTATTTGTTTGGCATTTCCTGTGAATAGCTAATTCAGGTGTTTCTTAAAAAAAACTTTCCAAAATAAGGTAAGGCTACAGATTATTATCCTTAGAAGGATTTATCTTCTTTGTTTTTTTTTTTTTTATGTATGTACCACCCCATTTTTGACTCAGTACGCTTTCCATTTTGTTTGTTCCCTTTGAGGATGGTACATCCTCCCGGCATCGTATTTAGGACTCACCATCCTTTCCCCCCCCCCCCCCCCCCCCCCCCCCCCCCGAGTTGTTTCTCTGCCACAATAGGCCCTATGGAAGGTGTCCTAATGTAAACTTTCACCAAAGTTTGTTTATATGATAAATTTACAACTAAAGTGACTATTAGTTTTTCCAGTAAACGCATTAGAATAGGGGAGTGTAGAAATCGTGCTATTTTACTGAGTTCTTTTACATCAAGTGGTTCAATTCTTATATATTTAATACGCAGTGAAGTAAATTTAGTTTTAAGTTAAGTTTTTTTACAATTTGTCCCATTCAATTTGTTGAATATTTGCTGTTTATATCGTTTTAATTCAATTTTATTAATATTACGTCTAATATTTTCTGAGGTAAATATTTTGTGAATTGAGTGTAAAGTGTTTTATTTTCTGTTCATGAAATAATTAGTTACATTAAATTTTGTAAATTATATTTCCTGTTTTCATTTATTTAAAACGTTTAGAAATAGAATTGAACATTTACATTTACGTATTAAAACATTTTTTTGCGTAGGAATATACTTGACAAGCTACCGCAATATGGTGAGGAGGCGTGTTTTAAATTTTACCCATTTGTTTAATTTGACATTGTACTCATTGAATTAGGAAAAAATTATAAGATAAAGCTAAAATTGTGAATAGTTATAAATATATAATATTTATAGTTTTAATTACTGCCTATGTTAATGTATGTACTGTAAATTTTTACCTGTCCAAAATGTTTAGGTACCAAGAAAATCTTCAGTTTGTGTTGATTATGGTTTAACCTACAATAGCCTCTGAGGCTTTCCTATTTTTTGTAAAATATACTTCTTAAAATTCATCATGGATCTTATACTATAGTAATAGCAAAACGGGAGTGCCGAAGGAGGCCAGGTAGTTCACTCACACACACGCAGACCGCTCACACACACAAGCGCAGGGGATTAGGACCGCCCGCATTTCCGCTCCCCCCAACCATAAAATACTCCCCTACTAAACTTAACCAATCAAACTATAACTTTTTTTATTTGCAATTTTCTTTGGACTTGTTTAGTATTTTTGAACTCTATTTATCAAAACAAGAAAAATGATAGGCTACCAAACAACGTATATTTACTATAAACTGTACGTTGTTTGGTATTTATTTTCACATTCCACGTAATCCAATAATATATAAACCCACAAGCTTTTCAGGTTTATAAAAACTCAAACTTGTAATGTATCGTATTATAGTTTATTATTCAAATATAGGCCTACACAAATATTATTCAAATAATATATACACCCAAATTATATTTACAAGTATAATTTACAAATATTATTCACATACTTTACAAATAATATTCACCTAATTTACAAATAATATAAATAAAATCAACAAATATTTACACCATTTATTATAATAAAATACATGACTAAAACCAGACTGTCCTAAAATAAATGCTTCTGACTACAGAGAATGATATAAGGACGTGTTAAGCTATTATGAAATACAAAATTAACAGTGTAGGCTACATTAAAATTAGTCAACAAAAATTAAGGTTAAAGTATATCAACAAATATTTACACCATTTATTATAATAAAATGCATTACTAAATCCAGACTGTCATAAAATAAATGGTTCAGACTTCAGAAGATGTCATAAGGACGTGTTACGCTATTATGAAATACAAAATGAACAGTGTACATTAACAATTAGTCAACAAAAATTAAGGTTAAAGTGTATCAGCAATCTCCGATGCCCTGGTGTTATTATGGTTTAGAAATTAAATTTTAAATTAATCCAATTAAGCTAAATCATTCCATTTATAACAAACAATATATACAACAGTCCTTTTATCAGTCTTTCGAGTTCTATATGAAAAACTTACGTTAGTGGAGTGACGCCCATCTTGATTATTAGCTCCTGCAGTTTTCGTAACCTCACGAACTTGTGCTTTAATATTCCCAACAGTTTTCAATGAAATGCCGCAAGCGTCCGCAGTTCGTTGCAATACCTTTTTCACGTCAAGTAAAGGTCCTTTGTTTATTTTCTCACTTTCAAAATAATTAATAACTCTCGCTATGATCGTCCTGGCCTGCGAATGAATAATTTGACGCTTTTTCGCTGAAGACATAATTAATTAGCATACACTAAACACCTACAACTATAACTACTGACAAAACACACACAGAATGGAAAACTGGCTAAAACCGAAAGACCGTACTCATTGCTGCACAACCCGAATACTAAGTTGTTAATGCCAAAACTCGTAAAACCCATTATAGTAATAGCAAAATGGGAGTGCCGATGGAGGCCAGGTAGTTCGAGGCCAAGCGAGGGGACTTGACCTGGCCTCCATCGACACTCCAGTTTTGCTATTACTATAGTTTAAACGGAAACTGCTCTGACTCACACTTATGAATCATATTAGCCAGTGCTTTGTTAACTATCATTGTATTGTGATCTGAGGTCTACTAGAGAAAATAGTCATACTTTGTTTGGTGTCAATTTTCATGAAATATTATGAAGAATGTATATATATATATATGATTAATTTTTAAATACAATTAAGTATAACAAAAATTAATGTTCGGTAGACTGAAGTACACTGGGTGACTCATAGGGTCGGAAGGAAAGGCTGTCCTAATCCCTTGAGCGCGTGAGTGTGAGGGTGCGTGCGTGCGAGGGGACTTGACCTGGCCTCCATGCACTCCCGTTTTGCTATTACTATAACTATCTATGATGCCTAATTATGAGTTATAAAGTAAAATACTAGATCATTTCTGTACAATAGGTGTATTAATATATGTAAACAGACAATAGCCTACATTTACATTAAAATGAACACAAATATTTGTTTTGCCTATAGTATAACGTTATAGACGAGCTTTTTGGGTAACCATAATATAACTAGCTTGTTGTTCACACTGACACTATATTTTATGTTTTAATTATTTTCCTGTTATCACTTTGTCTGGAATGTTTCACTTTCACTTTTTTTTAAATTATATAATATATATACTCATTTTTTAAATGGGAGTGTACCTACATAATATTATGTTCCTATTTACTGATATACCGTAGTTATATTCTAGTAATGAACTGAATGAAATGATTGTTTGAATTTTTGTTATTTACTGGATAGGAATTCTATCGGGTTTTTATAAGTTGGATTTAGGAAGTGGATAATAGCATAGATCGTGAATAATAAAGGTTATCCAAATACAATGATAATAGGTAGAAAGTAGACATCTTTTTTCCAGAGATCCATCGTCCATTATTAGCGAATTTCCATAGGAAAAATGAGCTATTGCAGTGGCCCTTATGGTAAGACCCAAGGTCGGGAGTAGCAAATGAGCACCGATCATGGTCCCTAGAACACGTTTTTGGGTGTCATTAAAATTCATATATATATATGTATATATGTGTTCGCACTCTAGCGGCCGCATTTTAAGTCCGATTTGGTTCAAATTTGGTACACATGTTGGTTGTCTACGTCGCTCGGACGAGTTCGTTAGCCAAAAAAATCCAACAACCGGAAGTACGTTTTTTGACCGGAAGTAACTATTTTTTGACATTTTTACTACGAGAATGAAATTTTTTTAGAGTGTTTTCTAAAAATATAAATGTAGGATGTTATTCTGCACATTTTATTTTTTTACGCGACCTTATAGCCCGCTTGGTTCCCCCAAAATCGATCAAAACGTAAAATACCGTAGAAGTACCCGGTTCAAAGCCATGTGGTGGATTTCACCGTGGGGTTGGCGTGCGAAGCACGCAATGCATTGTGTATTGAAGATACTCCCAATAAGGTGGTTGGCGTGCGAAGCACGCAATGCTTTCTGTGTTAAAGAAACTCCCAATTTTCGGAATGGCGTGCGAAGCATTTTGCAGCTATTCAGCACCGACGTGAGCAGACTTATTTCCCAAATTGTTTGTTGAAGCCCTAAAACATAGGCCTATAAATTTAATTTTGGAAATTTGCTCAACTCACGTCAGCGGTCCAGCTGCGTGGTCGAATTATTTTATTTGATCTAGCTCGTCAACTTGTCAAAGGTGGTAATATTGTAACACTAATTATTTTTCGTAAAAAGTCACCAGCTGATGTTGTTGCCTGCTATGAGCGCTATGTCAAATAAAAGTGGGGTATATAATACCATTGTATTTGGATAACACAAGCCGTTAAACATTCACAAATAATGAGTAACGCGTATAAACGTAAACGACAGAGCTTTGATCACTGTCTAGGTGTACCAATAACTACGTCACAGCCCCCACTCCACTTTTTTTTGATATTTCCCGAATGAGGTAACCTTTTCTATCTAGAGACCTTGTATTTGTACCACGAAACATACATACATCTTTCATGGTAGCGCGGTGTTTTTATACTATAATGACGTCACTGGACAGGGAACGGGTCGAGGGGTTTGAGTTTGTTTACATGACTATGAGGTAACCTTTTCTATCTAGAGACCAGGGTGGGATAACTAACATAGGGAAACGTGTTCCATGTTACAGTTGTAATTTCAGTTGTGCTTCAGTCCCACCAAAAGCGCTACTATCGCACAAACTGCGTGTGACGTCATTAAGAATAGATAGTTTTGTTTATCTTTTCTTCTAAAGCGAGAGATAATATTGTTTGTCTGCTAAATGGATCTGGAATCTCCGTCGAAGGATTTTTCATTTTTTGATTTTATATGGGGCTTTTGGCCACGAGAAATCGATTGGAAATGGTCACCAGTCTGGGAAAATTCATTTTCTACGTCTTTTTATTAAATTAAAAAGTGAAATTTGTCCATTTTAAACAATACAAAGCACAGCTGATGCAAATGTTTTCAATGCCATTACAATAATCATCTGCTTTCTTTTAACTGTATATTATTTTATTAGAGGTAAGCCTATCTATTTATAGTTACCATGGCAACGAATATTTCTGCTAAATAAACATACCCTTTGCCCTTTATTTAGTTGTTTAATGTTATAGGCCTAACCTAAACGATGTTCACGGAAATTTGCAATAATAGTAGTTATTGACGTGAGCGAACTAGGCCCTAGGAATAAATCGATATTGAAATAATACTTTAATTTAGGCCTGACTTATTTCTGACAATTTGAGGCATAGCGTTGAGATTGTGGTTAATCCTTTAAACTGTATTTTTATTACAGTAAGTCGTGCATTGACAACCAATGTCCTTTGTCAATTCCCATCTACGATTAATATTTGCTACGTGTAGTGGATCTGTGATTAGAATAGGCTCTCCTGCATCTCTTCCGTATTAGATGGCCTAATGTTGTATATACCCTTTATTTAGTTGTTTAATGTTATAGGTCTAACCTCAAAACTCAATAATCCAATGTTTATAAAATGAGTTATAGTTTGGTTACTGTAGCCCGTGCATCACTGAGGATGGCGACATTGTCGTTGAAACGCGTTTGAGGTTAGTAAACGTATTTATTGTGAGATTTTGTGTTCAGGTTTTATTTTATCTAATCCAATGTTTATTATTGAAATCATAGCCCTGCTTATAATCGAGCTTTAGCTCGGTCTCCTGGTACTTTTTATTATTTGAGAATTACGGTTAGCAAAACAAAGTGGAACGATTTTGTAAGAAATGGGTAGAATTAAATTGTACCACGTTAAAGGGTGTCTCAAACTAATAACAGAAGAAGCACTTTTTTAATTTCCCATTGAAAAGTAATGGCAATCGGTCACTGTAAGTATGATTTGTATACTAATAGCACAGGAATCAATTTGTATAGACCTAGAATTTTATTCTAGGCTGTGTTAAAAAGTACAGTATTTTTACACTTATTTTATAAACTTATTCTTGTTTTAATAACCATAACAGTAGATAATCTCTAAAGAAAATAGCCTATGTACCTAAAATTTTAACACCATTTTGGTACTTGCATGTTTTAGATAAATGACCAATTTATGGTTAGGTTGTCTTAGTGTTACATCATTGAGTGCATTACTATTCGACCATAGGCTAACCTATGGCAACAGAAATGTAAGAATAATTTTAAAAAACCTAAAAAGTTCTAACATATAGTATTTAGTCACAGTATGTTTAGGCCTACCTGTATTCAACATTTAACAGTAGAATGTAAAACAACATGTAGTTGTCTGCAAAAATATTGGGCTAGGGTCGAATAGTAAACTTACGCCCATTATTGTTATAAAAAGGATGATGCCTTAGGCATAGGCCTACCATAATAAGATTTGGTATTAACATTGATTTTGTAACATTCACTGACAGGTTAGACCTCAATGGCTATTGATGTATTTATAAATGCACATAAGTAAACAAATAGTAGAGTATAGGCCCTACACTAAATAAATTAACATTGCCTTTTCATATGACAATAGAAAAATATACATTTGTATGTAAAATATACACTGTAAAGGTTGTAATGAATTAAATATGTTGTCGAAGGTCGGGTATTTGGAGATATTATTTGCTAATTCGATGTTTGCAATCATGGTCGATAGATGTCGTTAGTGTTGATTGTAAATTAATGGAATTCCTTCGAAAGTTTTTCTGTCTCTCTCGCACTCATGAGTGCTTAATTTTAAATGACGTGATTTCTTATTTGGTCGATTTATTATTATTTGGAATTAATATTTTGAATTGTTACAATACCTACTAAAAGATAGTAGGGCCAATCCAATAAGAAATCAACACATTAAGCATTTGTTTTCAACCTGATCTCTTCAGAACTTCATGCAATTTTGTACATTTATTCTAGTCCATAAAGTAAGGTTAGGCCTATTTCCAAAATTTAAATTTTTTTCAAGTAGGCTATATTTTGAGATATAAAATTACAAAGTTTTTGAAAAAACGCTAATTTTGGTAAACGTCAATACCTTTAAATGGGATTTTCTCAGCTCTTAATTGAGATAGAATATCTTAATTTAAGAAGATATAGCCTACTCAATCTTTATTTAGGCTGATAGAATATAAACCAGCAGTTTCAGCTATACCTACTGATTGTTCTAAACAATGTGTTTTTTAATATGCTATGTATACAATAAAAGGCTTAAATTTACTATACGACCATACACCATATTGTGGCAGAGGTGACAATGTATAGGCCTACACAAGAAAATGCTCTAATGTATAATTGTAATGTTCAAATCTATAGTAAAAAGTCCCATTGTTAACAATAATTGCAATTTTATTTTATTTTTAAATTTATAATATACATGTCGTCTTTCTAAGAAGCACAAAATATCATTTTGTTAGAAGCCCTACTGAAGTTAAGTCTACTTCCAGAACTAATATAAAAAATATTAATGTAGCACATATATATAAATAATTTTTACATTATCTATATTTTTCACTAATTACAGGGAGTCTGGTCTTTGATGGAGTTGGCAGATGGGATGATATTCGATGTGCATACGATTTGGATAAATCTTCAGCAGAGTTCCGTCTACTATATATAAGCTGAAAGATTCACATTTGGAGTCTATAGGAACTCAAAAAATGAAAGTCGCCAAAGCAGCTCAGGTTTTAAGTCACTCTGTAGCAGCTGCTATTACGTTCGACTTGGTAAGTTAGTTATAATTATTCAGCCATTCTTTTGTACCGGACGGGACATACTTACCATGTTTCTTTACTTCCAGAATAAAATTAGCTTAAATGACAAACTTTAATTTAACTTTGACCATATGTGTAGTTTTAACCCTGGAATGGCCATAGAACACCACAACACCAGGTTACACGGCGCAGAACGCAACAATTTCACACATTTGCAAAAATTTGCATATATTTGCATAATCGATAATTTAACAAACTTAAAATTATCCAATCGTAATAAAACTGGCACCATTGGAAAGGAAATGAATTAAACTTCAATTTTTGTATTTACAACTTTTTCGTAAAACGTATATTTACATACGTAATCATCGTTTTAAAATATGCATATCGGGCTACAGCTGTTTCCACGCGCGAATCTGCGCACAATTGTACTGTTATTTCCCACTTCTGCAACGTTTCCCACCATCTACAATAATGTTTCTTTGGCATTTCTAACAATACCGTTGGATTCGTCGTGATTTCATCTTTCTGTTGGTGTCTTCCAATCAGATGTCACAGTACAATAATTAGTGTTTCAGACAAGAGATACTGTAAACCCTTGCGATTGGACAGTCTCTCAACCAATAAACAGGCCATTTTGTCAACAGATATTGTAAAGTCTACGCCTTATCTTTTGACAGATTGCGTTATACCATTTTGTAGAGCAAAGTCTGACGTTTCGAACAGTGTAAAGTAATCCAGATAAAACCGGTTTTGTGTTTGTCTAGACAGCAGTGGGAAGTTACGTTGTGGTGAGATCGCCTCGGGCGTTTGTTCCCACGCTATTCAAATGGTCCGACCTACATGCACGTGTTAGCTCGAGAGTTTTTATTCCACTGATGTCTTTTTGTTATTCAAACGAATGTAACTCAAACACTTTTGTGAACTAAGGAAAGACAAGTACACCGTTCTTTTCTTTGATTTATCCTCTACACTTTCTTATAATAATATTTCATTTTTGGTCAAAGCATATATAAGTAAATGACTTTACAATCTAGGCCTAGGTAGGTACCAGTTGTGTACTTGAAACATAAAAACTGTGTTTTTCAAAATAAAAAATTTGAAATTGATAAATGTTTTTATACAGTTCTATTTAGAACTAAATTACGAAACTTTTTTACGCTTACTGTTTACTATTTACTCCATGTTTACTATTTTTTATGTAGGCCTAAAGTTGAACTTTTTCCTTTCGTTACTGAACATTTTTTGTTTCTTGAGCTAATAACTTTTACAATTTCAAAATAAACTTATTTTTAGTGGCATATTTGAATTCTTTGAAGTTTCTTCTACAAAAAAGCTATTGAACACATTTGGATTGGGGTTCATTTACTATTTTTGGCGAATTTTTAAAAATATGCTTGCAAAACGCTAAAAACGGGCTGGCCAATTTTAGCTTTAACCGTGGCCGTTAGTGGGTTAAAAGAGTTGATTTATGTCATTATCTAAGAGATTATTAAAACATATTTCTAGGGTAAGAGCAGGTTGAGTTAGAAAATTTGTAACAGACGGGACACAAAATGGAACGGAGTGTGAGCTGTTGTTGTTCTTTTTGTTGATATTTCAGTTATATTAAAGAAGTCATCACAATACTAAATATTCTGAATAATTATGAGATTGCATAGCTTATTACAGTATATTAATTTCTGCCATCAACATTATCAAATTGAAGAAATTATTATTTTTCATCTGTAACGGACGGGACGTAACGGACGGGACATAAAGGCATAATCAGGGAATGAAGGTATTTAGCTGTGCTGCATTAATAAAGATAAACAGCCTTGTTATACGTAATACAGTAAAACCTTTTTGTAGTATAGCAGGTAAATAAAACAGGTGTTTATGAAAAAAAAACTTGTGTAGGTAATGTCACTTAACAAAAATGTATAGGTAACTCCTGGTATTTATTTTCAACTAAACTCTACTTAAACTTATTGTAAAGCACTACAGTATAGTTTTCTTGTCCATCCCAAAGTGACGAAAAGATACAGGGAATGGAGGGGTTTCAATTTTCATCAAGACGTCTTTTTGTCACAAAACATACAAATTGATTATTTTTTTTCAAATTTTGTTTATGATATCTTAGTACTGGACTCTTTGAGTACACAATAATCAGGTTAGAAAGTAAAAATTATTATTTTTTTTTTTTCCATCAATTCCCTGTTCCAAAAGAATGGCTGTATTTAGGTTTTTTTATGTTAAACATGTGTAAGAGAAAGTATATATTATAATGAATTGATTAATTTTATTTTTTGCGACAGAATTTTTTATTTTATTAGTTTTTATTTTGCAATAATGTTTGAGTAATAATAACACAAAATAAAAATAAAATAATTTTTTTCACTTGTAATGTACAGTCAACTCCCGATTATCCGGGATAATTACCGGAAAGACCATCACGGATAATGTGAAATCCCGGTTAAAGCAATTCGTTATAGTATAGGGCCCAAATACAAGGTATTAAGCAAAAATTATAAACATAATGGTTATACTGTACCTTTAATCCAGGGGCGGATCTTGGCATGTGCGACCTGTGCCACCGCACAGGGGCGCCATGGCGGTGGAAAAAAATGGTGGTACTTGTAATTGGAAAATAAGGAGAATAATAGAAAATTATTTTTTTGTCTAATATTCCATATATTATAACAACAAAAGTGCATGAGGCGGCAGGAAACTAAAAGTGTTGGGGGTGGGGGGCGCGGCGTATTCTTCCGAAAATGCGTGCCGGCCGGTCTCCAATCCCGCCGGAAGCGGAACGACAACGAGTCTGTATTTAAAAATAGCAGCGGAGTACAGGGCGCGGAGTGGGGCGCCACACTCCGCTGTCCTGAGGGGTCGGGTGGGTATGGAGGAGTATTTCACCCCCACCTGTCACAACACAATTCCATATAACCTCCTCAAATCAGCCATCAAACTTTTTAGTAACCACATTATCGGCATAATCTATTGACTGATATGAGAAATAGACCCATTACTGTAAGTTCCAATAATTAACATTTCGACAAAAAAAAAAGCCTTCGGGTAATTTTTATAGAAAAAGAAAGGCTGATATTGAAAAACAAGACCAACAGCAGGCAAAAGCATTAAGCAAATTTTTCCGTGGTGCCTCTGGATCAGCTGATGCTGGAGCTGGACCCTCAGATGATGACGTTCTTGGATTACAATCTCAAAATTATGAACTTGGGGATTGCATGTAAAAGAGAATATCATTTTAGTACCTTTAATTATATACGCTGTTTAGCAAATTACAATACTAACTTTGTGCTAAAATTCGCCAAAAATATTAAATTAACCCCAATCTAAAAGTGTTCTGTACCTTTTTTTTGTAGAGAAAGGTTCAAAGAATTCATATATGCAATTAAAAAACGTATTGACACAAAATTGTAAAAGTTATTAGCTCAAGAAACAAAAAATGTTCAGTAACGAAAGGAAAAAGTTCAACTTTAGGCAGGGCTTTACTCCAGTACCGGCAATTTTTTCCAGGGTAATTTTTCCAGTACCGGAACGCTTCCGAACTAAACAAAAATACCCCCCCGGAAAATTTTTGAAATGTTCACTTCTAAAACCTCTATTTTACGTATATCTTTGGCGAGTTAAAGGGTGCAGATAATATGCTTACTTTTTATAAGAAAAGTAGGCCTACACACGTATATGTACTGTAACTATTTTTTACTTACTGTACTTGTACATAGCAAATTTTAAAGACACATATAATTTTAAGCAAAAACTTGGCAAAATGTCTCTTTTTTAGTTAATAACCTTTATCAAACATTTAAATCCTCGGTAAAAGACTATAAACTTAAGCGATTTTTATGTATTTATATCAAGAAATTACTTTTCTTACACAAAAACAATTAAACACAAGCAAGCTTTAGGCTATCACGAGAACAAAATACACACGCTAAATCACCGTGCGGCCAATGTACCTACATTTAAATATGTTTCTCTTTCGGGGTGCCTTTCAACCTTGTATTTGTGACAGCGTTTGTTAGTGTACGTCCATTGTTTGTATGTATTCCGTGTTGTCCTCTCATTTGGGATATTTATTATTTAATTAATTAATCGTGAAATTAAATGAGTTATTCGAGACGTATTAATCACTAAATGTGGTCCAAATTATATCACGTTTGGTCTTATTTTGATTAAAATAATCTCATTAATGTACTGTATTATATAAACTTTTTCATGCAAAGCAAGTTTATTATATAAAAGTTAAGTATCGCTGGTTTTTAAACTTTTCGGCCGCCTCGACTTTGAATCATCGGGCTGTAATATCATCTTATCTGTAGTCGCTAGGCTGGCAAAAATATGTATGGTGCTTCCAAGTGGTCCCATTTCGATTCCGAGCTGAGTTAAAATGTGGGAAGCTTTACTGTAGTTGGCTTGCATAGTCGCAACGCACTGTACTGTAGTAGTGTGGGTACATCTTGAGATTTTTCGATTGGCGGACGTAAAATTCTGAACTTAGTGCTGAATTAATGTGATTGAGGGAGTGGATGGTCCAGTGCAACGTTACAACAAAATGTACAAAAAAATTCGGCACCAGTAAACTTCTGACTTTAGGCCTACATAACAAATAGTAAACATTTTTTGTAATTTGTTTCATAAGTGTAAAAAAGTTTTGTAATTTAGTTATAAATAGAACTGTATAAAAATAGTTATCAATTTCAAATTTGGTATTTTGAAAATAACTGTTGTTATGTTCCTACTACAAGGCTCCTAACAAAACATGCCAAAGTGTGAAATGTAATTTCGGAATATATGCTTTGACCAAAAATGAAATATTATTATAACAAAATGTAGAGAATAAATCAAAGAATTGAACTGTCTAATTGTAAATTATCTTTTCATAAAAGTGTTAGACTAAGAATTATTTGAATTTCGAAAGTAAGGTAAATCGCACGTTGCCTATTACTAGAGTTACCATAAGTTTGCCCAGACCAAATCAGGACACTAATATATAAGGGGCAATATAATACTATACTGGAGGCTTAAATGGCAAGAGAATCAATTAATGTTAATGAACCGCTTTGAAAATAGAAGCATGTTTAATGCTTACAATGAGTGAAAAATTAAAAACTTTAATATTTAAAATGCTGCAATGGTATCATATTTTTACAATAAAATAAAAAATTAATTATTATTAATAGTAGTAATTATTCCAATTACTTAAAATTTTTGATTCAATAAACCAGCAAAATAGATAGATGGAGGTAGATTATTCATTTGTTACTGGGTCTAGCTCCTTCCTCAGTTCTTTGATATTTTTCGGAAGACATAATTTCCGACCCTTTCCGGGAAATTCCATGCTGTGTTCAGGATTTAAGTTAGCGGCATATATTTGCCGGTCAGTTTTTTTTACCCCCCCCCCCCCCCGTGTCAGGGCGCCGGAACCATGCCTCGCGCAGGGCGCCATTTACCCACGGTCCGACCATGCTTTAATCACTCCTAAAACGTATAAAAAACTACAAACACAGCATTATTTAGATTGAAATAGCAGTTCAGCAATATATTATTTACAATGTTCAAACACAATTAAAGAATGTTCGACAACGGGTAAAATAGTCTGTCAGAGTTTTTTTGCGTTTGCTTCCTTTTTCAAAATTGTGGATCTTATTTTTTGTAACACAAGCTTGTCACATAATAATGCATCACCTTGAATGTCTAAATAGTCAAGAAGGCCTTCGACGTAACTCAGAGCTGTGCCGTGAGTCACTTTCGGCTAGAGATGTTACGTCAATAACATAACTGCTACTTAGTAACTCCTAATCTATAGTAGCAGATTATAACTGCTACTCTATTCTCTAACAAAACGTGAATAGATGCTACTCGTGATTGCAGTAGCATCAGTTTCGTGTTAGTCGTTATTCGTTTGCTACAAGGCCGCCCGCCCTCCTGTCACCCGCATTTTTTCACTTCTTGCCCCACCACCTCTCTCGTCTCTCAACCCGGTTGACGGTCCCGGTTGAGCCGCAACCCGTATAAACCGATCCCGTTTAATCGGGAGTTGACTGTAGTTAGAATTTTCTAGTTAAGACAGTAGTCAAACTATTTATAAAAGCAAGCCTATATATAACATTCAAATAAATATTGCCATATATAATTCAAACTGTCATCAAGTATGACATAGGCCTACAGGCAATAAACAATGTCAACATTAAGATACAAAAACTACTTTCATGGTAATGGAACATTTTAAGCCATGAGAAATGATAAAAGGGGTTAATTTGAATGTACATATTGAAACATAAGATTCTGTTTTTTTTTTTTTTTAGTAAAGCACAGTGAAATGTAAGTCACAAAATTTGTGAAATAGCCTAGAAGATAACATTGCACTTTCTAACTATCAAATTTTGATCAATGCAAACAAAAGGCTTATTTACAACTCAGAAAGTTGCCTGAGCTTGAGTCTTATTCTCAAAAAACACAATAATTTCACTAATTAGGAACTCAAATGCATATGTAGTTGATTTGTTCCTTCAGTACCAATGAAGTATACTATACAAAATTTAAACTTATATCTAGTAAAATTGTTTTTCTTTATATATTATTTTAAATTTTAGTAAATGAATTAATTAGATTAAAAACAATTTTTGTATGCTCAAACTTTAATGCAGCATTATTTCAGT
>JAGFPH010003325.1:3576-18619 GCA_018207615.1 Philaenus spumarius | reverse complement strand
ATATTAATTCGTAATTTAATTTTCTGTTATTATTATTCTCTTGTTTTACTATTATTTTTTTATGTATGTATTAAAATGTAATTAATTATGTATTTATAGTTATAATTAATTGACAACAAACTGTTTAGTGTTTGTGTCAGTGAAATCTAATAGCTATCACAAATCTTTTATGATATTTTATCTTAAAACTAGCACCAGTAGGCTCTAAAATGTTGATCTGACAGATATTATTTCTTTTTTAAATGTCCATACACCCAAGATCCAGGGTCTTTTATAAAATTTATGACCCCCCCCCCCCCCCCTAAAAAAAAGCTACTCCTATTTATGCCACTGCTACAAAGGTAGTTAAGTAATCTGTCCTACTCTTTTATGAGCTATAACAACTTTAAAAGGATGTAATATTTTTTACATTAATAGAGTTATAATGCATTTTTGGTTCTGCAGCCGCATTTTCATCACCACTTTCAGAAAGGTCCTATGAAAAATAGTTTCAGATAATTTTGCCAGGCATGGGAAGGTGTGGTATGTAAAAATAGTTTCAGATAATTTTTCCAGACATGGGAAGGTGTGGTATGTATAAATAATCAAGAAAGTCAAATAAATCTGTAGTTTTCAATGTCACTGATATGAAAAGTGAAACTCAACAATTTTTAACTACGTAAAAATAAAATAGCTTTATCTCAAAAAACATTTAAGGTTCAGCAACGATTCAAATCGAAGAATATTCCATTTCCAACGCCATGACGAATGAGCAATAGGCCTATATCATTATAATGCATTACCCAGAAGAGGAATTACAGCAAAACTATATATTTCAATGGAAAACCATGTTAAATTTCAAATCGCTTTATCCGAGAAAACATTTGATTCAATTCGACAAATATTCTGTTTCCAACGCCATGACGAATGGGCCCAATACCATTATAATACATTACCCAGAAGAGGAGAAACAGTAAAAACTATATATTCCGATAGAAAATCATGTTAAATTTAAAATTGCTTTATCTCAGAAAGCAATATTATCTCAAATCAAAGAATATTCCGCTCCTACGCCATGTTTACCGTTACTTACTTTGTCAGGTGTTTATTTTGTATTATAACAAAAGGAATAAATATACAAAAATCTAAATATGCTGTTAGCTTAGTACTTATTATATTTGGTACGGCTTTAAGTTGTAACATTTTTGCAAGAACTGCTTCTCTTGTAAATTATATATTTTTTTAAATATTTCTTAGAAAGGGTTTTTATTTGTGCTTTAGTTGGTGAAACGTACTTTCAGTACATTGTATAAATACATATTAGATGTTTGCACTGTCACGCTAAAAGTAATTCGCACAAGTAGACGGATATTTTCACTATCAAAATTTGTTCAAACATAATTCAAACTTTATCAGAAGTTTTTTTTTTATTTTTTGATAGGGAGGATAAAATGCATTGACGCAGACCTCTCTCCTGAGAGGTACTGTGGGACTCACCCCTCATTGAGAAGTAACTACCCACTAAAAGAACCTCCCCCCTCCCCCACGGACATGCACTGAGGAGAGCGAATCTGGATACTTCACTAGAACAGGCGCACTGTAGAGGCGCAGCGGTGGGTCATCCAAGATGGCGGCTGGCCGAGGTCTACGTCGAGTCTCTTGCAGATATCAGCTATGTAAATGAAATACTAAAACTGATACAATACATATTTAATAGCAACACATATCACCATCACAAATAGCCTTAGTACATCAATTTATCTACTCACACATTACAGCTGTCTTCAGTTTCCTCAGAGGCCTCCGAATACCAACCTTTCTGACTTCAATTAATGTAATCCTGATCCCATGTAAACTGTCCAAGCCCCAACCTGGTCAAAAAATAAACAAAATTAATTTTATTGTAACACACTCTATGCCTGACAAACACACACACAGCCTCACCGGTCATCATCATAACAGAGGAAAAATAAGTGGGTAACCATTGCTCGATCCAGTGATCTCACAGTGGCGGACCAACGCCTCACTAATCTGAGTTATGATGGCACCATTCTTTGCTAACACAAACACTCACTAAGCATTTTATTAAACAAATAATATGATTACTTACCATGTTCAAACAGGCCATCTTCTTCTTTTATTCTTCATGTTTTTCTTTTCAAATAGAGAAGCCATCAAATGTTTTCCTAAATTTCTTGGAGAAAACTTACTTCACTAAAACTTAACTTACTTAAAACTAAAAGAGCCCATACGAAGATGATGTCTTCCGATAAAGTTGGTTGAAAACATTCATGTTTTCTGATGATGTCGGTTGAAAACACTCATGTTTTCTGATGATGTCGGTCGGTTGAAAACACTCATGTTTTCTGATGATCTCGGTCGGTTGAAAACACTCATGTTTTCTGATGATGTCGGCTGAAAACATTCATGTTTTCCGATGATATTGGCCGAAAACACCTAAAAACCTGAAAAAATACATCCTAACAAGTACATCCTAATAAAAATGATCCTAATATTATTACAAGGGGATTGGGATTAAGGGATGGGGACCGCGGTTTCTAATGCAACCTCTAAATGTGTTGAGGAATTACGCAGGGACAAAGTGTAAAAAAGTATGGTGTACACTCTGACAATTTGTAAAGTGTGTTCTGATTGTTGTGTAACATGTTGTAGTGTCACTCAACAGGAAATTTCTGCTCACCATCTGTTGAGTAGAAAGTGTTTTGTGTCTGAAAGAGAAATTACAAGTTAGTTAAATCACACCTGAAAAATAAACAAAACAACAATTTAAAACTAGCTTGCTCCATTTCTTAAGCAACAAAGCTAAGATTAAAAAATATAACCAATAAAATATATCATTATAAACTTGATATTGTGACTTTGCAGTTCTTACACAAAAAACAAAATTATATTCCCCATTGTAAACATTACAAAACCTATTTACCCTACAAGCCTACTTTTAAAACTAAGCAAAAATCCTAAATCTTTTTCCCACATTAAATCCTTTTATGAAACCCTCTATTCTACCCTTACAAACCTACTCTAAATTAACAAAAATCCTAAATCTATTTCCCACATTAAATCCTTTTAGAAAAAAACCCTCTACTCTACCCTTACAAGCCTACTCTAAATGAAGCAAAAATCTTTTTCCCACAGTGAATCCTGTTACAAGACCCACTACCCTACACTTACAAACCTACTCGTAACTAACCATAAATCCTAAATCTATTTCCCACATTAAATCCTTTTATAAAACCCACTAACCTACACTTTCAAGCCTACTCTAAATTAAGCAAAAATCTTTTTCCCACAGTGAATCCTGTTACAAGACCCACTACCCTACACTTACAAACCTACTCATAACTAACCAAAAATCCTAAATCTATTTCCCACATTAAACCTTTTATAAAACCCACTAACCTACACTTTCAAGCCTACTCTAAATGAAGCAAAAATCTTTTTCCCACAGTGAATCCTGTTACAAGACCCACTACCCTACTCATAACAAGACAAACCTACTCATAACTAACCAAAAATCCTAAATCTATTTCCCACATTAAACCTTTTATAAAACCCACTAACCTACACTTTCAAGCCTACTCTAAATTAAGCAAAAATCTTTTTCCCACAGTGAATCCTGTTACAAGACCCACTACCCTACACTTACAAACCTACTCATAACTAACCAAAAATCCTAAATCTATTTCCCACATTAAACCTTTTATAAAACCCACTAACCTACACTTTCAAGCCTACTCTAAATTAAGCAAAAATCTTTTTCCCACAGTGAATCCTGCTACAAGACCCACTACCCTACACTTACAAACCTACTCGTAATTAACCAAAAATCCTAAATCTTTTTCCCTCTTTAAATCCTTTTATGAAACCCTCTTCTCTATCCTTACAAGTCTACTTCTAACTGATCAAAAATCTATTCCCCATAATTTTAGAGCTACAGTAAAAATACAGTTTTTACATTTAAAAAAATAAATATTAAAACTATAATGGAGGGAAACAATGCAGCCAACCTCGCTGGACCAAATGATAAGTCTTAGTAAAATGATTTAAACATGTTTCAATATTTCTATTACTTGATTTGGTAGTAGGTACTTCAAATAGGTAAAATTTAAACTGTATATACTGGCAAGAGAAAAGTAGTTTTAACTATGAATACTAAGAATGTCTAAAGTGTTAAATAATTAACGAGTGCATAGTCTAAAAGGTGTACTACTAACTTAATTTTAAATTTGAAAATGATTTCTTGTATAAACTAGAAATAATTTAATTATGTTTTGTTTTATGTTATTTTATTCTCAATGTATTGAATTTTAAATTTGAAAATGATTTCTTGTATAAACTAGAAATAATTTAATTATGTTTTGTTCTATGTTATTTTATTCTCAATGTATTGTTACTGTAGTTTCAAGTTTAAACAGTCATAAAGTGAGCCAAATACTGAAAGCAGATCTAAATGCACTAGTATTTGGTGCAACAAAAATCACAAAATACATTGTCTTGGTTTAAACATTCCCTGAATTCATGAACCAACTGGAGACTAGAGATGATGCCTAAACAACGAATTACGAACTGGCAACCATATGTACTATATACCAATGGAACCAACGTTATACAATTAGAATGAAACCAAAATAGAAATAACAACTAACCAAAACTAAGGAGAAACCAAACCTCTAACAAAATCAATAAACACCTGCAATTAAGGAGAAACTAAAATACAAACAACACCTACAACTAAGGAGAAACCAGATTAAAAACAACAAATGACTGAACAAAACAACCTATACAATTATGAACAATCTAACAAAGAACTTCTCTACTAAGACACTGCTAACAAAACAGACCTACTGAGTTAAAGATTCGACAACAAAATTTGTTTTGACCAATCCTTCTGTATTTTTGTGCATTCTGCTGACCTTGACTAGTGTATATTAAATGTTAAACTTTCAGTATTTCAAACCCGACAATAAGACTTCATGTTTGTGTATAAAATTTAAAAAAAAGGGAATCATTTTAAAGATCGATCATGTTGATAATTCCTACTTCCTGGACTGTTAAATTACATAAAACTTTTCGTTTACTATGTGTTGTGTAATGTGAGAGTTTTCTTGTCTTCGACAATGACATTGTGATGTCGAAACCGCGTTCAGACGTGTCTGAACAATAAGCGACTGTTTGGAGGTTAGCAAAGTTTTATTTTTAAGATGTAACAGAATACTTTCAAAATGTAGCAATGTGGTGAATAGGTTTTAATATACATTTGAATATATATATATAGGTATAAATATTTAGTTGTTTAGTATTAAAACAAAAATATGTTTAAATCAATAGTAAAAAAATAAGAAATGTAATGGAATACAAGTGGGAAGAAATTAATTCAAGGGAGGGTACTGGGTGGAATACGAAAACCGTTAAAAAATACGATAGCGAACGGTTGAAAACCTGCATACCATTACATTTCAGGGATTCCATCATGCCTTTGTAAGTATAACTAGGGAGAGGAGGGTCAGAGCCAGGGTGGCGGCTTAAATAATCTTAACTAAGAGGGTGGGCTTCTCCAGGCCTGAAATTTAAAAAAAAAACTGAAAAATAAAAACCTGTAAATAATAAAAAAAACCTGAAATAAAACACAACTCTGAAAATAAAAAAGGAACCTGAAAAAGAAACACAAAATACCAAGGCCAAAATATGGCCTGTATGGTGCACCCTGACTTTGAGTTTTACACAAGGAAAACCCTTTGGGTTGTAGTTTCCTTTAAAAAGGGTACGAACA
Organism: Philaenus spumarius; assembly: GCA_018207615.1. Classification (NCBI taxonomy): domain Eukaryota; kingdom Metazoa; phylum Arthropoda; class Insecta; order Hemiptera; family Aphrophoridae; genus Philaenus; species Philaenus spumarius. Next base: position 12,849 of record JAGFPH010003325.1, on the reverse strand, counting down.
AAGGCGTGATGGACTCGAAGTTGGCTGACATGTTGTTTACTTTCTAAACGGACGCGGGTCACATTCGATCCGCGAACTTAGACTAACACTAACCTTTGGTCTTCTTGCTGCAACTCAAACCTGAAACAAGAAAATATTCAACATAATTTGTGTTGTTGAAGCTAAATGTGAATTACATTAATAATACAATGTTCCAAGTTAAAACAGGCCACATTCCAAATTGTAGCGGGGCTGGTCTCATCTTGGAACAGTTATGGTAAAGCCTTAAGTTGGATTAACACTGAATGCTAAGTTATGTGCTGTGCTTAGATTTTAGTTCCACACTGGTTACTAGCCAAGGATTCCTTCTCATTGCAGTATTGAGTGTGTTGTTTTTCAGTTAAGTTCAGTTTTGTTTGCTCTAAAACATTAAGTTCAGATCAGTGGCGGCTGGTGAATTATTAGCTTGGGGTTCAAATCTATCGGGTGTCTAGGGAAATATTGTTTAATACCAAATGTAAAAATTGTTAATTTTAGACCTTTTCTTACTACAGTTAGGCTGTTTACCTGAGACATCACTGAAAAACGTTTAATCAGAATCAGGTTATAGATTTGAAGATAGCTTAGAATATGGAAATTAATTATAATTTAAAAAAATTGAGAACAAAGTTGCCTTACATTTTAGTATACTTTATTTATTAGCAGGAGGTAAACACACACACAACGGAATAAGCGCGCTGTTTACATAACACAGCTGTGAACTGATCGCTGGATCTAAACTGCAGTGGAAAACAATGTTATACCAGCAATTTTCCGCACCCAGGAGGTTCATTCTTTGAGTTTGAACCGGCCAATGTATACGAAGCTTCTAAAGCGATGAATTGTAACTCTCTGTCGTATTTTAACAAATATTTATAGTCGTTAAAATATTAAAGCAATTTGCTCGGGGGTTCACTGCAGAAGCCGCCACTGGTTTAAACGATCTTACTGAGAAAGAGGAACTGCTGCTGTTTTGGAAGTCAAAGAAATTGAAGGAAGTAAAGTACAGACTTAAAGGCATGAAACATGAAAACATTTGGCGAGTTTCACCGAGATTTATAAGTCGGTGATAAAGGTGTTCAAGGCTTACAAAAATAGTGTAGGCTATTCAAAATAACGACCAGCTATTTGTTTGAGGTAAGAAATCTTTTAAAAAGCGCTATACAAAAGTTGTGTTATTGTTTTTATTGGTCAAATAAGTATAAAATATTTGGTCAAAAAATACCTGAAATAGATAAAAATAAAATATCAATTTCATTTTATAAATGTATCCACTTTCTTTTTACTGTATTTTTCGTATAATACAATTTAATAACATAATTCATTTAGGATACAGAAATTGTACTGAAAACAGACGTAAATTTTTGTTATCTTTAGATATAAAAATCTTTATGGCTTAAAATAAATAGTCCGTTGAATTTTATTAGATACTGTATTTTTAACGAATTCATGAGTTAAGTCTTATGAATTTTCAAATCCCTCGTAGAACACAAACTTCAGGGCATAACCTGAACACTATGAGTACCCAAAGTGGACTAAAAAAAAACAGTATTGGAGTATTATAACTATTAACATTTATTGTGAATCAAAACATTTAAAAACATGCTGTGCTATTTTCTAAAACATAGTTTAGCATTCAATGAGAATCAAAACATTTAAAAACATGCTGTGATATTTTTTTTAAAACATAGTTTAGCATTCAATGTGAACCAAAACATTTAAAAATATGCTGTGCTATTTTCTTAAACATAGTTTAGCTTAGTTGCATTCATTGTGAACAAAATTTTAAAACGTGCTGTGCTATTTTCTAAAACATAGTTTAGCATTCAATGCAAAACAAAACATTTAAAAACATGCTCCGCATCTTTCTAAATTAGCTTTGCTTTCATTGTGAACCCATCATTACAGACTGATTCAAAATCACACAGAGGTTTTAAAATAAGAGTTAGTTAAAATAAGAAAACAAGTTTTTATAAATGAATGTGTTTTTTAAAACACGTCATATCTTTGGAAGTAGATATTTAATGAAGATTTGGTGTAGATATAATTTAGTTTTGGTGTACCGTTAGTTTTAGTCACTTGAGAACGGGAATTGATTTGTATTCCCGAAACGTCGTGTTTGATTATTTAACACACAAATGATGGCAAATGTCCGAATAAGTAATAATAATAAAATATAATTTATGTATCTTTTTCCAGCACATCAGAAATCCAAGATTTTATTTTGCGCTTACAAAATGGCAGACGTTTAAAATATTTAATGCCTCATGAAAATATTTACAAGATACAAATTGTTTTCCGAATGTCAAAGAATAACAGAATTATTATTAACATATAATATCTTGGTAATAGTCTACAACACCCAAAATTAGCTTAAACCAAAATGTTTCATAATTTTATGATGATCAGAGTTGTATATACAGTAATAAAATCCCTTTTCAAGAAATGTACTAACAGTTAAAATTAATACATATCTTTACAGATTCAAAATGGCAACTGGATTGAGACATAAACAAATTAAACTCACTAAAATGAGACAGCATGGGGAGTCAGTGGAAGAGTCCGCCTCCAACACCTTAAGATAAAAACATAGTGAAAAGCTGCTAGCACGAAGAGTTATGTTGCAATGTTATTATCATGCTTATTTCTTTCAAAATATTTAAACTCACTATACAATCCATTGTTATGTTGTCAGTCGATGAATATTATGTTGAAATTACTGCACCCCATCTTAAACGTTGTTGATGAGACATTTTATATATTTCTAAATATGGGCACCAAGCTCGTGTCCTCTTCAAGTCGCGGATAAGCTGCTGAAGGGAGTACCTAGAATTTTATTTGAGAGAGGGATAGGTAAGGTAGTCTGGGGTATTGAAAACCCCAAAGTAAGACAAAATTAGGAAATTTTACACTTGAAAAGTGGTTCTTTAACCCTTTTCTGGGCTTTTATTTAACTTGAAGCTTTACTTAACAATCTGATCAATAAAGAAATAACGTATTTAGTACATTTAATAAAAAGTATCGGTAATACTTCCTTTAAACACTAAAACCAAAGTTAGTTCTGTAGGCAACCTTTATTATTTACAGTTAGAGAAATAACCGTTGTTATTTCTGACCATTATTATAAACTGACAAAGTTACAGGTGTGGCCCAATCAGAGAAAACATCTAACCAGCAATGCAAACAATCCCATGATGTTTGGGCGAGCCACAGGTGACAGGGTTAAACTGGAAACTGCGATTTTGCTGCAAAAAGAGTTGATGTAACTTCTGCATCAAAACGCTATTTCCAATATTAATTTTATCCAAATGTAATTTCGGACCGAAATGGAATTAATGGTCTATATGCTTTTAGAAGATGAACACTAAATAAAAGAGAATAGCACGACTTTTGCATCTACACCCCTTAATTTAAGTAGTAATAGGGAGGGGGGGCAAGGCTTAATTTCAGCTTGAGCACACTGGTTCTTTTTATATGCGATTATAAAGTTTATTTTGAAGCAGATTTGAATGTAGGCTATATTATTCATGTAGCGTTAGTAGCAAAACTAATTGCTTATATAACTTCTGAAAGAAAGTTTATTTCACAGCTCAAATTTCTTGACTGGTTTTCGTCAATTTAGGCCTACTGTTAATGCAGGCCTGCTTGTACCGTGGGAAAGGATACACACACTAAGAAAGGGTTTTACAAAATTTTCATTTTGAAGCGTAAAAATAGTGAATATTTGGGGTTCACGCCCAAACCTATATCAGGATAAAACAGCTGTTCGGATAAAAAGCTTAGCAACACATGTTTGCTTTCCTTCAGCTCCTACTTTAAACGATCTTTTTTGCCTCATTAATAGGGTAGAAAGAACTACTTATCATCAGGAGGACAGTAAGGTGCCCATTGATTTTACTTAACTTTGAGCTATAACTCAATGCTTTTTACAAGGGTACTTTACCGGCCACTAAATCATGTTAGTAAAACAGCTGCTGAAATAACTATGCATCAGTGAACTTCTGCGTCTGTGTATTCTGAGTATAACCTCAATTGTTTTTGTAAATAGAATGTCAATGTTTTAATAAAGTTTCTTCATAGTTAAATGCAAATTATTTACTAAAACTGTAACTGGAGGAAATAGATCAAATGTTGTGCGTCTTACAAGAAGAAAGTATCTTAGTCGCCCTCAAGAACATTACCGCCCACGCTTGAGCTCGTGCGGTAACATTTCCTTTTAGGGTGACAAAGCGATGCTTTCTTCCTTTAAGAAACAAATAACTATTACCCTTACCGTAGCAAATTTAGAATCAGTTTATTATTCTTCACAACCAACAGCTGTTTTAGGTTAGATTAACAAACTGAAAGCAAACATGGTGTAAACAAAATTTATGAAAAAAGCTCTCCTGTATTAAAATTCAATTCAAACATCTGTTGTTACATATTATAAATAAAACAGCTGATTTGGAACAAAAACTTAATAATTTTATATTAGGCCTACAATGAACCAATTTGGCAAATTATAATCAGGTAATTATTCTTCACAACTAACAGTTTTTTTTAGATTAGGTACCGGCCGTAAGGAGAGTGATGAAGCTCTCGATGCGCGTAGGAGGGGAGAACACAAACCAACTAAAGTGGTTTGTTCTCCTAGCAGCTGTCCTGCGCATACGCAAACTTTCTCTTTGCCACTGCCCATCCCCAAGACAGTTTTATCACACTCACCCTGAGGTAAAAGCAAACCAAAGGCTTACTGTATTATAAGTGAAACATCTGATGTAACATCGTTTCTTTTAGTTGGTAATATCAAAATTTGTTTGAAATGTCAACGCATCCCGCAGTTCGAATTATTGGTGATGGCCATGTCTGTTTCGATCTCTCTCATACATTAGGGAAAAGAGGTAATTGTTGCTTACCGTAAACATCCTTTTTAAAGGGAAGTGACAGTGACACAAAGTTGCCAGTGGGGGGTCAAAAAAAGTGATCAGTTATACCTGCTAGGTATTTCTCCCACAATCTCTACATTATTACTTAGATCAAAATAAAAAATTCAAATTACCTTCTCAGTGATCAAATTTGTTTTTCCACTTGATTCTTATTAGGCCATTAAAAAAGGTAATTAATTAGTCCTAATAAATATTTTGTTGTAGAATACCCAAGTCCAAAACTAAAAGCACAGGAAGGAAATGTACAAAGGAGAAGTGTTGTAAATAAATATATTGTCGTTTAGTCAATCTTTTAACTTTATTTGCACACAAATTGTGTTCCTTGTTTTAACTGTATTACAATAGTATGTAAATACAACATTGAATACATAACTTATACACATAAAATGTTAAACGAAATAAGTAAGTTTCTACAAAGATACCTATAATTTAGTGGGATTCATAGGAAAGTTTGACCGAAGGAGGCAATGGACATTTATTTAATAATTACACAATTATGATATCAGGACATACATTAGGATGAATTCAATCTAGAAAAATATACAACTAAATTTACATATTGTTGTGCAAATAAAATCCTTAGATCGGCAACGATGTACACCGGCTACAGCCAATCTGGAAAATAGGAATAATTTTTAACGATATTGAGACCAAAAATATTGAAGAATTGGAAGAGGAATTCAGAAATGGACAACAACTTTGAGGATTGCAAGGAGAAGTATTTTAGAGGGTTTTACAACAACAAAATAATATTGAGAACGGAAAGATTGCAGTATTAAATCAAGACAATTGATATGAAATGAAAGGACACATATTTGAGAGGTGTTTAAAAAACAATAAAATAATATCGAGACCAGAAGGATTGAATCAAGAAAATGGGTGAGAATATTTGAGGAGTAAAAGGATACATATTTGAGAGGTGTTTGAAGAAAAATTTATCGAGACAAGAAAGACTGCAGTATTAAATCATGAAAATTAGTAAGGAAAATTCGGTGTTTGATAAACAATAAAATAATATCAAGACCAAACAAAATAAAGTACAACATATGAAAATGGGTGAAAAATATTCGAGAAACAATAAATAGAAAGGAACGAACAAAGTAGTAGATAATAATTCTAAAATTGTCAAGAAATATATGACACAGTGTGCCACCTGAATAGAGTTTCTTGTTAATATATGCTATTAATAAATCAACCTTGGAGATTTTTTAATCTTTTCAACTAGGTTCATTCAAAACTTTAATATACTATTTCAAATTCCAAATGTAATACACTTCGCTATAACCTGTGACTAGATTCTGTTAGCAATATTTTGAATAAAGTTACATATTGTTTTAAAATTTGAATGAAGAAATTCTTCATTATATAACAACAAAATTAGTCACTTTTTGTCACCCATAAATTTTTTTTAAACATTGTGAACAAACATAGATTGTCTGAAATGACATAGAGCCATCCAGTGACCATAATAAACTCAAAGTTTGAACCCTCTGCGCACATTGGAAAGGTCCAAACCTAATAGAAAAATCTATTTGTTGAATGTAAACAAAGATTTTAGTCGGCACTATGGTTTGTGTTAAGTATCGTTATATTTCACAGTTTAATTTTGAAACATGCAAGATCAGACCTGTCAAAAAGATTGTATATTTAACTTTATATCCATTTTGCGCTTCCTGTGTACCGCATGGACCCCCATCTTCTTCATCGAATAGGAATAATTAAATAATGTATTTTCTAAACAGACAAATTTAATTTGGTTTACAATATACAGTATATACTCTGACCTATATATACTACTATATTTTTAGGAAAGTTAAGGAGTGGTACCAACCTGCAAATATTTATAAGCTGAAAATGTAATATTCTGACTGTAAGATTTTATTATTATTAGGTTGGTGTTTTATAGGCTAGAGGCCTTATACTGAAATTTAGACATTTATTTATTAGGAAAATATATAAAGTTATACTTTGATGGGTTGCCTAGATGTCTATATAGCACATCTACCCATTTTCCTTTTCTAAACAAGATCTTTAAAAAAAGTAGTCACAATAGAAATTAGCGTTTAAAAATTATAAGTTGTCTCCCATGGTGCCCTCATTAAAAGAGCCAAATTTTAAACTTAAAAAAATGTTTAATTTAGATACCTAAAATCATATCCAGAAAGTTTCAAGTTTTTATATTTAATATTTAGCAATTTATGAAAATGTTGCGGTACATTTCAGAAATTCTGTATGAAAACAATTTGCAACAACAAAAAGTACTGAAATGTTATACTATATCTGGGTTATAAAATCTTATAAACACTTTTTTAATGAAAACAATTATTCGTTTAAAATAATTCCCACCTTTTAGCAATTAACGTAAACTTATTCCTTTTTCTTGCACATAGTAATCCTTAACGGTAGTAAAAGATGAAAAAAATAAAACAGGGGAAGGAACATGAAAGCCAGACAACTGACTTAAGTTTAGCAAAGACCACAACACCCAGGCTACTTTCACACTATCAACCTTATGACACATCATTGCAAGATACTCGTCAACAACTTTCGCACAGTTACTTTGTTATAACCCTCAATCCGCCATTATTTCCAATATATTAAATCATTGCACTGAATTTTAATGATTTATGTACCTTCTGGTGGACAAAGGCCCACTAAACGTGTTCACTACATCTGTAATGTTGCTGATAAATTGAGTCAGTTGCGCAATCATTGCAGGTATCGGGGTTGAGATTGACAATTAGTGTCAAGAAAAACAAAGAATATGTTCATTGTAAAACAGTGAATGTAGCTTACATTTGTATTAAATACAGTAAAACCCCGGTTAACCGAACTAAAGGGGTGAGGGGGGGGGGGGCGTTTCGGATAACAATTTTTTTTGGTTAAGCCATGAATATCTAACACTACAGTTAAAAAAGAGATTTGGAGGTCAAACAAATTAAAAAATCTCTTTGTTGGCTACATTTATGATCTTTATTTAAGTTAAAATTACATTTTTAGGATTACGGTACATCAATATACAGTATACTGTACTTCATAGTTTGTATCTTATGAATTACTCATTAAAAAACTCAGTAATTTTTGTTTGTTTCTTGCATCCCTCCAAACGTTTTTCTTGCCACCTTTCCATTAGAAAGACTTGGAGCCGGCGTTGACTCACTAAATAAACGTTTTAAAAGAAATACAGTACAGTAGTTTGTTTATTTCGCGGTATGATTCCGAGGAAGGAGAAAATAAGCGGCCCGACATCAAAGGAAAGGGGGACTTTCAACATTTTTCAAGTTCTGATAAAACTACATTCAAAGTTTGACATTGCCACATTTGTTTTAAAGCTGCTAGTTAATTTCTAATAGATGTTTATGTTGTAGAAAAAATTTCTAATTTTTATTTTAAAAAAATTAAATATTGAACATACAATTATTAGGCTGTAATTTTTGAATTTCCAGAGGCGTTTCGGATAACCCGGGTTTCGGTTGACCTGAGTTCGGTTAACTGGGGTTCTACTGTAAATACTTTAGGTAAACAAAACAAATATTGTTAGAAATAGAAAATTTTCAGTTTAGTAGTTTTAAAAATAAAAGCATACCTGAATTATAACACAATGACACAGATAGGAGTCTTGGAGAGATGATGGTTTACAGGTGTTTTCATGTTGATGGTTTATAGGTGTTTTCTTAGTAGATGGTTTATAGGCGCTTTCTTAGTTGATGGTTTTATAGATGGCTTGATGATGATCAAAAAAGTTGAACCTGAAAGCAAAAATTTAACATTAATTTTAAACGATTTAATGAAATAAAATTACAGTAGTATCTCTCTTATCCACATCTCATAATGTAAAAATTCATATTTATAATCACACCAGCCAACTAACTATCAAATTTGAACATCCAGGACAAAAATTTTTGAAATTGTTTTTCTTCATGACAATTATTTTTTACACTAAAAAAAAAGCCTAAATCATGTTATATTTTGTCAATTTAGTTTATTGATACACACTTTTACATATGCCCACAACAAACGGTTAAGTTCACACACTTTAACCCTTTCACTGTTAGGCCCGTTTATTTAAGTTCTACTTCAGCTATATTGTAGCAATGCGCCCGTATATGAACATTTTTATTTTTCAATTTCATGTGCTACACTAGTGTTTAAACTACTGTGCTTGAATCTTCCTACGTTACTAAAACATTGCAGATGTTCAAAAACAGTTATTAAGATGAGAAAGAATATTTTCAAGATTTTTATCAGCCGTCCTGGACCGAGTTTTTGTCTTCTTAAATGAACTGAAAATCCTCTCACATTCTACTTAACTATGTGGCCCTGCAAGGAC
>JAGFPH010003324.1:145472-156029 GCA_018207615.1 Philaenus spumarius | reverse complement strand
TTACAACGCAAACCACGTTTGCCGCTGCAAATTTATATCACGCCCCTCGTTCGGGACGCAAAAATTTACAACGAAAGCTCTTGCTGTCGGGCCCGACTTTCGGGACACCAAAATCTTCTCAAAGAAACAACTTGCTTTGCTGTAAATTTAAATTACTATCACCTACTGGAAGGCTAAGGCTACTAACATGTTTCACCTAGGTGATGCAATTTAAGTTGAATAAATTTACTTTACTCTATAAAAGACTTTTTTACAACTTCCAGAATTTAAAACTTTACTAGCTCAGATAATTAATGACTCTTGTTTACTTTTTGTAAATCTCAGAGAAGTGAGAACAGTGGAACCGCCATAGTAACCTATTTGTGCTTTCAAAAACCTTTTCATATATTCACTACTAATTGTATAAGAACAGGACACAATGGATATACAGTAATACAGGTAAATTTAAAACTCAAGTGAATTTTTTGTTCTGTAAATAAATTATAGTTTTTATTTACCAAATTTGCAAAATAAAATAGACCTTTCAAATAATAATAATCAATTTCTTAGGGTAACTTTCCCTTTAAAACAATAACTTTTAAACACAATTCAAATACAATTATTCTACAGATAGGCAGAACGTTCTAATTTAATTTAATTCAATTTTAATAATGGCTTTTAATTTTATATGGCTTATGATTTGATTTAATTATTAATTTATTTATACTATTTAATGACTCTACTGATTTGAATGAATTTACTTTTTTAATAGATTTTTTCAGATATTAATTTAAAATTTATCCTAACTAACCCAGTATTTGAAACAAATTTACTGACTCTAATTCAGGCAATTTAGGGGACAAATAACGTAGCATTCGATTTTCACAGACCTTATGTTTGCTGTTTCTTTTTGCTACAATTGGTGACCTCAGAGTCGCTGGTGTTGTCCTGGGAATACAGGTGTTTTCTTTAGAACAGCTTCCCTGATGTCGTGGTATGTCTGTGGTCCTCCAGAAGTCGCCTGTTGGTTAGCCGGATCGTTTCCCTCCTTATGTCCAGTTTTCCTCGGGTTGTTCGTCTGGTTATCCTTTTAGAAGTTCATTTGAAGTTGATGAGTTCGCCAGTTCGTTCCTTTGACGTAGTCCAAATGACATCCCTTAACTATGTCATTTACGCTTAATAAACTCTCAGCTCTTTAGACTTTTATAAAAAATATAATATTTAAGTTTTACGAAGACAAAAATCCAGTACTTGTTGGTAATCGTTAGACTTGATTACAATATCGAACTTATAACATCTTAGAAAAATTAACAGATGATGCAGCAGCCTCACGGCGTATCAAAAATTATAAGAAGCAGACTAACACATCTCTCGCAGCAATTTTTTAGAAGAAGCCCCAGATCAACGCGTCCTCCGCTTTTATAGGGTCTCCCTTTCCCTTGTAACTGTAGCGTTTGGCGGTTTTTCCAGATTTCCAAAAACTCCACTTTTTCCGGAGTTTTTTGGTACTCATATGTTGTATAAATTATTTCCTGAATTGTTGTGAAGTTTTTTCTCCTTTTTTCTCATTAGTTTTCACATAAAGTCATATCTAAGCTTTTGCAGTTTCCCGCGTTAGGCCTTCCCGCTCATCCCTTCCACTTTCGTGACGTCTCCTCCGCTTCGTCTAATCTTTACTTGGCTTTACCAAAATTAACCAATTTCCTTATTTTCTTCATAACTCGTTAAGTTTTACACTGATTTTGGATTTATTTGGAGATTCTTATTCGTCATGGCTTTACCTTTCTTCTCGAAGTCGAATTGTAGTTGTGCGACTCGGGGTTCACCTTTTAGGCCTACTGGGGTCTCTAACGCAGCTGATTAATTAATTAAATTTTTCTCATTAACATTTTCAATTTTTCCTTTTTGTATATCCAATTTGCCTTTGTTTTGGATACGTGGCCGTAGTTTTATTTTGTTTCTTCAGAAATTGTAGTTTGTAGGGACTTTTTAAATTTCGATTTTTCAAACTGGGTTTAATTAACTCTACTCCCGAAATTTGTTTCAACTACTAACGTTTTACAATATCACCTAACACTTATAACTCTCATTCATATCTTTATAACATAAAATATTTACTTTACTTTTTTATACTTCGTTTAAATGTGTGAAAACCCTCACCTTTTCAATTTACACAATTTTAATTATTTATTTAATTTATATAACACTACATTCTTTCTTTAAAAAGTTCCTTACAAGACATTTACTTTAAAACTCTTTTTTCTACTACTTTAACTCAATTTGATTTGACTAATTTCTTTAAAACTGAAAATATCGACTTTTGTTATATAACCTTTCTTTCTTAGAATATTATGCCATTTCCAAAAATATTACTCTTTTTGAAATTTGAGTTAATTTGAAAATTTCCCTTAGCTTTTAACGCTTATAACGTAAGTACATTTTTGATTTACGAATCGGGAAATGGATGACCAATACACGCGTTTTTAGCACAATGCATTAACCAACCAAAATCCAGAATCCGTAAATTCTCAGATCCCGGTTATTCCCACAGAAATCATTCCCTATTCTACTAAGTTAAGTTTTCAGCTCTTAACATGTCATGGTTCAAAAGTCGCATCTCGGGAGATAACGGCCTTGTCGCCTGGACTTTGCTGTTTCATGGCCTACATACAGTAGATGCTCTCGCCAGACTCAAAAATTTCGATTTTTGCAAATTCCTTTACAAAACTCGAAATTTTCGAATTGCAATCGGGCACTTCCCGTTGCAATATATACTTGCATTTTTGTTGCAATACAAAACAACTTACGTAATAGGTGTTACTAGCTTATATATATATATATATATATATATATATATATATTAATCTCAAAACGTCTAAAAATAGTTGCCTCTGACCAATAATCCTAAGTACCAAATTACCAATAATATTTGTCTAAGAAAATGTGTTTCGCTTTTTATTTAAAACAATCTTTCGATTAAAAGACAGATTACATTTAGGTCATACATTTGTTTCCTTCATGAAATCAATGACTTTGCCGGTGTCTCAAAGGAAACCTAGAATTGTTGCAAATAAAAATGTTGTCCGACTCGAAAATAAGAGATATACGAAGTCTCAATAGTAAGATAATCATAAACTATTAAAGGTTTGGGCTCTAGGACTATTACGCTGTCCTATTAATTTTCATTGACTAACTTATATACTCCAATATTTAGCATTTTCCAGCATTTCCTTCCTTTTGAGGTCACAATGAACTCGTTATACAACGACGAAGTGCCTACCAATCGAAGAACAGACAATAGACTGTCTGAGAGATTGACGGACATTGCGCGTGCGTACATTAACAACCTTCGTCTATTTCCCACAACTGTCCTTTGATCGTTTCAAAGATTATCCTTTTCTTGAATTACCGTAATCAATTGTTATATAAACGATTGTTTTAAACTGCTTGTCAGTTGTATTGTAACTTCAGTACGGATGATATTAAAAATGGCCTTTGCCAAGATTTGTGTAAGTACCACTATTATTAATAAATTGTTTTATAGGTTACTCACCTAATCAATTTACTGATGTTAAGGGAAAGATCTACAGAAAAGGGAATGTGTTGATGTAATGTACTATACTATATATGTGATGTATTTACTATATTCCAAACTTCAGGTAATTTTACTTCAGAGCAGGTAATGCTAAGAGAGAATTTTGTCATTATATAGATTAATACAAACATTTTAATTATATTACAAAAAGTTTGTGTTTATATTAATAGATCTTACTGGTGAAACAATTGAGTACATGCCGAGTGGCTTCGACTTTTATGCTCCACGCATCTCGGAATTTTAAAAGAATTTTTACTTTTTTTAGATATGGATCTTTGTTGTATGTATGTATAAAGGGTTATAGATAGGTACGCTAATGTTTAAGAAAGACCAGAAATCCCACTTTTTAGATTTTAATGTATAAATTATTGTGTATTTATTGGGAACTAGGTCGGCTGCAGCTCACTTAACTTTTTTTATAATTTTACTTGATTTCAGAATGTATTTAAAACCATCCCACACAGGTTACATTACCTCATGGTTTCCATTTTGTTTCTGCTGTATTTTGTGAGCAGGTTGTTTTTGTGTATACTTAGTTTGCAAAAATGACTGTTTATTTCTTATTTTTAAATTGTAAATTTGTAAAGCATGTACAATAATAATAATAAAAAAGGTTAAATTAATGATGTCGAAAGTTAATTTTAGGTGTGAAAATTTTTTCTTATATTAATTTTAAATAATATCAATGGTACTTCGCACTCACTTATGACGTATAATTTTCGAAAATTTCTCTGACATACACAGACAGCGGTCATCTGAGTGACTTATTAAGTGAATAAGCTTTAGCGTACATTACTGGTTGTTATAGTGTTCCTACACAAATTAGTAGAGAAAATATTAAAAAACTAAATTTTGAAATAATTTTAATTTAAACCCGTAATAATATCAATGTGTACAGTTTTAGTGTTATCACCGACTTTTATAAAAAACCTACTCCTATAATATACCTCTTGATCACACAAGAAAAAAAAATACTGTATTATAGTAAACAATCACCTCTATTTTTTAATATAGTAAAACAATCACCTCTATTTTTTAATATAGTAAAGCAATCACCTCTATTTTTTAATATAGTAAACAATCCACTCTATTTTTTAATATAGTAAAACAATAACCTCTATTTTTTAATATAGTAAACAATCCCCTCTATTTTTTAATATAGTAAACAATCACCTTTTTTTAATTTTTTAATATAGTAAACAATCAGCTCTATTTTTTAATATAGTAAAACAATCACCTTAATTTTTTAATATAGTAAACAATCCCCTCTATTTTTCAACATAGTAAACAATCACCACTATGTTTTAATATAGTACTCAATCACTTCTATTTTTTAATATAGTAAACAATCGCCTCTATTATTTAATATAGTAAACAATCCCCTCTATTTTTCAATATAGTAAACAATCACCACTATTTTTAATATAGTAAAACAATCACCTCTATTTTTTAATTTAGTAAACAATCACCACTATGTTTTAATATAGTAGTAAACAATCACCACTATGTTTTAATATAGTAAAAAAATCACCTCTATATTTTATATAGTAAACAATCCTCTCTATTTTTAACCGACTTCAAAAAAAGGAGGAGGTTCTCAATTCGACCTGTTTATATGCTTTTTTTTATGTTTGTCCAGCGATTACTCCGAAACTAATGAACCGATTTCGATAAAAAAATTTTTTAATGAAAGAGGTGGTCCCACTTCAGTTTTTTAAAAATCGGCCCAAAACTAAGCTAGTATTTGTCAATAAAGTACGTCATTTTGGCGGAAAATTTGAATTTTCAATTAGAATCTATATACATAAAGCTGAAATACCACTGACTGACTCACTCATCTCAGTATCTCGAAAACCATACCTCCTAGGAATGTGAAATTTGGTACACATATTGCTCATAGGCTCTAGAGGCGCACTAAGATAGGATTTTAAAATATTTCGCGTTTAAGGGTTGAAACAACCCCTAAAACCATAAATATTGTTTGTTTTATATCTCAAAAACCACATGGCCTAGGGATGTGGCTTTTGGTACACATAGGCCTTAAATTTGCAGTAAGAAAGAATTTTCAAATATTTAGCGTTTAAGGGTCGAAACAACCCCTGAAAACATAAATATTGTTTGTTTTGTATTTAATAAAACCATATGGCTAGGAACGTCGAATTTGCTACACATATTGCTCATAATCCTTAGATTTGAACTTAGAAAGAATTTTGAAATATTTCGCGTTTAAGGGTTGAAACAACCCCTAAAACCATAAATATTGTTTGTTTTATATCTCAGAAACTATATAGTCTAGGAATGTGGAATTTGGTACACATATTGCTCACATATCTTAGATTTGCACTAAGGAATAATGTTTAAATATTTAGTGTGTAAGGGTCGAAACAACCCCTAAAACCATAAATATTGTTTGTTTTATATCTCAAAAACCGTACGGCCTAGGAACGTGGAATTTGGTACACAAATTTTATTACTCATAGGTGCTAGAGGCGCACTAAGAAAGGATTTTAAAATATTTCGCGTTTAAGAATTGAAACAACTCCTGAAACCATAAATATTGTTTGTTTTATATCTCAAAAAACATCCCGCATATTGCCGAGGGGTTGGCATGCGAAGCACGCAATGCTTTGAGTATTGAAGATACTCCCAATATGCTGAATGGCTTGCGAAGCATGCAATGCATTGTGTATTGAAGATACTTCCAATAAGCGGAATGGCTTGCGAAGCACGCAATGCATTGTGTATTAAAGATACAACCAATATGCGGAATGGCGTGCGAAGCATTTCGCAGCTATTCAGCACCGTCGTGAATAGATCCATTTCCCAAATTGTTGGTTGAAACCCTAAAACATGGGCCTATAAACTTAATTTTGGAAATTTGCTCAACTCACGTCAGCGGTTCAGCTGCGTGGTCGAATTATTATGTTTGTCCAGCGATATTCCGGAATTAATGAACCGATTTCAATAAATCTTTTTGAAGTTAAAACTTCTGTTGACCCATTGACATTTTTTTGCGTGGGTATCTAAATGAAATCTCAAGTTACGAATCGTCACAAATATCTCGAGACACGAATCCTTTCAATTTTTCTCTAGTGTAATATATTACTGGTTTATAGCTGTCGTACCAGCTTAGTTCAGGTAAATAAGTAAAACATTTTTATAACTGTCGTACCCGACTTCGGTCTGGTAAATACGGAAAACTTGTTACAGCTGTCGTACCCGGCTTCGTTCAGGTAAATAAGTGAAACTTATTTATAGCTGTCGTATCATGCTAGTTTAGGTAAATAAGTATAACTTTTTAAAGCTGTTTCCCCGGCTTTAGTCAGGTAAATAAGGAAAACTTATTACAGCTGTCGTACCAGGCTACGGTCATGTAAATAAGGAACAGATATTTATATTTGTCATACCATTTTTTATTTATAGCTGCTGTACCCGTCTTCGGTCAGGTAAATAAGGAAAACTTATTAAGCTGTCGTACCCGGCTTCGGTCGTGTAAATAAGGAACAGATGGTTATATTTGGCATACATAAGTTAAATAATTTATAGATGTCGTACCATACTTAGTTTAGGTAAATAAGTGAATCTTTTTTATAGCTGTCGTACCAGGCTTAGTTCAGGTAAATAAGTAATACTTTTTATAGCTGTCGTGCCCGACTTCGGTCATTTAAATAAGGAAAACTTATTACAGCTGTCGTACCCGGCTTCGGTCATGTAAATAAGGAACAGATGTTTATATTTTTGTCATACCAAATTTTGTATTGCTGTTGTACCCATCTTCGGTCAGGTAAATAAGGGAAACTTGTTTTTCTGTCATACCCGGCATCCTTCATGTAAATAAGTAAAAAAAATTTATAAATGTCGTAAAAGACTTAGTTCAGGTAAGTAAGTGAAACATTTTTATACCTGTCTTTATAGCTTTTCAGCTGTTTTTTATAACATTTTTAATAAAATAGTAAAAAAATAATTTTAAAAAAACGTACTACTTAAATCGCATTATACAGTAAATACAAATTCATAAACGCCTTTTAGGAAATAATTTTTTTTCTTTAATCTGCACATCGCTCTAAAAATAAAAAAATAATAAATTTTTGAAAAAAATAAACCAACTTAAAAAAACAAAAACAACAAAATGCTGAAACTAAAAAGTAAAAAATAATTAGTATATTGAGCAGATGTAATTTATTCAAAGCCGATACAAACAAATTTTTGAAGTCGGTGCCAAATTTACCTAGAATTTAACACTATTTTAGTTCTTCTGAATCTACTACTCCTCAAATTTCATATCCATTTCTTCAATCGTTAAAGATACAATGATCGCTCAGAAATACGTTTTTTTCTCTTTTTTTGCATTTTCCAACAGCTTATCACAAATTCACAAAACAATCACAACCAAATTTATTGAAATTTGGACAGGATGTCTGTCGGGTCAGCTATTAATAAAATATTTCTTAAAAAATCAGTTTATTCAAATTTGTATGATTTAGCAAATATTTTTGTTGAAAATTTGAGTCAACTACATTAATACATTACATAAATGCTCACAAAGTCGTAAATTCATTTAGGCCTACATTTAAACGAATAAAATTAATTCAGAGTTGTGTCACGCATTTAATCAACTAATATAAAATTGAGTTTACGTCCGTACATGCATGTATGCGTACGTGAGTAACATATAATATAACAGCTAATTTCACTCATAATCGGTAATACTTACAAACCCAGCATAGATTATACTTTGGGGTTATGTTTACAACTCCAATCATTATAATTTCTTGTAAAGTTGATTTATTTAAATAACGTAATAATAAATTTGGCACCGACTTCAAAAATTTGTTTGTATCGGCTTGGAATAAATTACGTTTGCTCAATATACTAATACATTATTTTTTACTTTTTAGTTTCAGCATTTTGTTGTTTTTGTTTTTTTGAAGTTGGTTTATTTTTTCAAAAATTTATTATTCAATATAGTAAACAATCACCACTATGTTTTAATATAGTAAACAATCGCCTATATATTCCAGTATAGTAGACAATGGCATATATTTTTTAAATATTATTAACAATCACCTCTATTTTTCAATTTAGTAGACAATCGCCTTTACTGTTTCAGTATAGTAAACAATAACCCATAGTTTTTCAATATAGTAGACAATTCCCTATATTTTCGGTAGGCATCTACCCGAGCTTAACATATCCATGTTAAAAGTAAATACCTACCTACATAGCTACCTGAACATCGACTTGAATGTTCTTTATGATTTATAAAATATATACCTCCTTGTCCGACATGACTAAGATAATAGAAAAGAAGATATAGGCCTACACGTCTTTATACAGTACAGTATTGAGGTGCTTATGTAAGTAAGTGACTTGCATAATTAAATAGTTTGGTTTACATGATATAGCTGGGTAATTACTATAACAATGCTAACATGGAAGTTGTTACTTTGTACTACACGCAGCTATATTATATAATGACAGTGTAGCAATAGCTATGTTTATAAAATTTAAAACATCCTTTGACATTGTAAACTTTACTATACACCTACAATCTAGCTTTTGCTAAATAACAGTAGTCGCGGTCTAATATTGAGTCTTCAATATGTGAAAACACAACATACAGATATATTTTCAAGGTCATGGCGGCTGTCTCCGTCTATTGTATGACAGAGAAATGATGAATTAAAATTTAGTGAATTTGAGATAATTGTGTATAAATAGGACACAGACAAATCCATGCATAAATCGGGCCCTGTATCTATGAATGGCCAGCATTTCAAGAACCGTTCCAAACTCAGCTGACCTCAAACTAAATTATTAGCTGTTTGTAGTGAGACGTTCGATATCTCGAATGAGTGAATTATCATGAACTGGCGTTAGCTAAAGTAAGAGTAAGATTAGTATTACATACTACAAAATTAACTATAATAATACAAATATGTTCTATTGGATTTCATCTTAATCACTTGGAGTGCATATAATGTTAGTAAATAAGCTATTTACATACATTTTTAGCGAATTTCAGTAGGAAAGATTAGCTATTGCAGTGACTCTTTTAGTGAGACCTTAGGTCAGGAGTAATAAATGAGCACCAATCATGGTCCCCAACAAACATGGTGTGTTATTAAAAATTGTATACCAGGTGTCTTAAAAGTCCCACACTCCCCCTTTAACTTTTGTGTTTGTTAAAACAAACAAAATATCCTTCGGGGAACGATACTAACTTATCCCAACGTATCTTTTGAAGCAATCGGAAATTTTGAGTGTCCCCTAAAAATGGGGGATTTAGGGGGCAACTCAAAATTTTTAAATGGGATGTAGTATGGTCATGTGATACCTCATTTTAAAGGTCTATTTAATACTAGGAAAATGACATAAATAAAATAAAAATCGGACCACCCAAAACAAAATGGTGGCCTTAAACGTGTTGAAATAAATCGACATAAAGTTGCTAACATCTCGAAAAGGAAGAGTTTTTAGAAAACATTTCAAGATACAAAAAATGTTTATTTTAAAGTGTTTGACCTAAAATATTGCTTCCAAATCGATTTCGTAAATTTTAAGTCGACTCCTACATCTTAGAAAATTGTGTAAAAAATAAAATGCTTATGAAATCGATTTGAAAGTATTTTTCATGTCAAGCACTTTGAAATAAACATTGTTTGTCTCTTTAATTTTTTTCTAAAAACTCTTCCTTTCCGAGATATTAGCAACTTTATGTCGATTTATGTCAACACGTTTAGGGCCGTCATTTTGTTTTGGGTGGTCCGATTTTTATTTTCTTTATGTCATTTTCCTAGTCTTAAATATAGCCTACCTTTAAAAATAGGTATCACATGACCATACTTCCCATTTAAAAATTTCGAGTTGCCCCCAAAACCCCCCATTTTTAGGGGACACTCAAAACTTCCGATTGCTTCAAAAGATACTTTTGGCTAAGATAGTATCGTTCCCCAAATGATGTTTGTTTGTTTTAACAAACA
>JAGFPH010003324.1:133109-145372 GCA_018207615.1 Philaenus spumarius | reverse complement strand
GGGGGGGGGGAGTGGGACTTTTAAGACACCTGGTATATATTTAGGGCTTATATGTATTCGCACTCTACCGGGCGCATTTTACATCTGATTTAATACAAATTTGGTACACACGTAGGTTTAAGCAGCTCAGACGAGTTCATTATTCAAAACTTTCAACAACCGGAGGCGCGTTTTTTGACAGGAAGTAATTTGTTTTCATATTTTTCGTACTAGAATGAAACCTTTTTGGGATTTTATCTTAAAAACAAATACCGAAGATTATTTTGCATACTTTTTTTACACTGCCCTATCGACAGTCTGGGTCTCCCAAAATCGATCAAAACGTAGAATACCATAAATTTACCCGGTTCATATAAACGTGGGTCACCATCTTGTCTTCTGCGAGCGAAGAGAAGCAGTCCATAATTCGAGGCCGTAAGTTCGAGGTGCAAATACACAAAGCGTAGTCCATAATCCATAACAAACAAATTCTACTAATATATTTCGTACACGCATGCAGTTATTCAGCGCATTCGTCAGTTTATCAATTTCCCAAATAGTTGAAACCCTAAACTATACAGGGTGCCTTGCAACCATATGAACAAAATTTATCACGTTATTCAGCATGTCAAAAGAAACAAAAAATGTAATGTAACATGTGTCCTATCTCATTCCGTTTTCGGCCTGTCTGTCTGTATGTGTTTTTTTACAATATACTTAATATTTTTAGAAGTAGAAAAGATATTGAGCTCAAACTTTGTACACTTATTTTTTGCTTAACCTTTTATCACTATACGAAAAATTAGAACAATATTTTCAATATTTTCAAAATGGCGGCCGTTTATAATTTTTAATGTCAAATATCTCAAAAAACGCTAACTTTACAAAAAAAAAATACAAGAAACAAAAAAGTTTACTTTTGTAATGACAAACTCAATGGTTTTTTTATTTTGTCTGTAGCTGAAAGGACAACAGAGATATTGACCAAAAAGAGGAAAATGTATTTCTTGGTAGTTGTCAACAATACCCAGAATTACTCTAGAAACAAAATATTTTTAAATTATTTTCAGCTAAAATAATAACTTATTTGCGTAATGTTCCGAGCACTTTCTGAGCTGATTCCACTAGCAAAAGTTAAGAAAAATGTTAATTTATTCATAGGTCTGGAAATGCTTCGTTAGATAGTTACAGCTGGCGAAAGATTTCACCCGTGTTTCAGATTACTCACAGAAACGAATCCCTATTGAAATATGTAAGGCGTTAATTAAGGTGTAAAATTTAATTTAACTTACGTAAAATGAGCATATAAATTTAATAAAATAGGTCCCAGTGCTGTAACTGCAGTAATTGTTACAATATTTGACCCAAAACTTAAAATTCGGTCTCAAAAAAAAAAAAAAAAATGTTTTCTGTAGGGTTTTAATACATTAACTTTGTGAAATTTTTATAAACCCTCAAACTTTTTTCATTATTTTTACCAGTAGAATCAGTTCAGAAATTACTCGGAACATTATCCAAATAACTTATTATTTTAGC
Source organism: Philaenus spumarius (assembly GCA_018207615.1). Taxonomy (NCBI): domain Eukaryota; kingdom Metazoa; phylum Arthropoda; class Insecta; order Hemiptera; family Aphrophoridae; genus Philaenus; species Philaenus spumarius. Next base: position 143,857 of record JAGFPH010003324.1, on the reverse strand, counting down.
TCAAAATATTTTTAAAATATTTTGTTTCTAGAGTAATTCTGGGTATTGTTGACAACTACCAAGAAATACATTTTTCCTTTTTTTTTTGTAAATATCTCTGTTGTCCTTTGAGCTACAGATAAAATAAAAAAAAACATTGAGTTTGTCATTAAAAAAGTAAACTATTTTGTCTCTTGTAATTGTTTTGTAAAGTTAGCGGTTTTTGAGAAATTTGACATTAAAAATTATAAACGGTCGCCATTTTGAAAACAATTAAAATAATGTTCTAATTTTTCGTATAGTGATAAAAGGTTACGCAATAAATATGTGTACAAAGTTTGAGCTCAATATCTTTTCTACTTCCAAAAATATTAAGTATTTTGTAAAAAACACATACAGACAGACCGAAAACGGAATGAGATAGGACACATGTTATGTTACATTTTTTGTTTCTTTTGACATGCTGAATAACGTGATAAAGTTTGTTCATATGGTCGCAAGACACCCTGTATAAACTTAATTTTGGAAAATAGTCTAACTCACTGCAGCAGTTCAGCTGAGCGATCGAATTATTTGAACGCTAGGCAACAGCTTCAATCTGAAGATTTTTCGAATGCTATCTATAAATATATGATATCTTGATCGTGATCCAATTCCTTGTATCTAATTTTCGCTCAACTGAAAAAGCCGTTTTGGAAATAAAAAGTAGAGTAAAATTGCATTCAAAAGAATTAGGTTGTAATTTTAAGTTTCAGCGCAGTTGTTGTTTTCAGTTTGAATCAAACAGCTGTTCGATAACAGCTGCACTAAACGTTTTTGGTACTTTTATTACAAGTTCTATAAAGTTTAAAACTGACTGGTCTTCATATATTGAATTTTTGAATCAAAGTATATAGAGGGCATATTATTTATACTTTGTATTATTAATTTGAAACTTAAATTAGGGGCCTCTTGTAAATTATGAGTACGAATAAATGTACACAACTTAAATTGCACATTTATTATTTCGTTGTGCTATCTACCTGCAGGACTTTAAATAGACAATTTGTAAAACATTATTCAATTTTGGTTAACAGGTAATAGCCATCATCTGCTTCGTTATCACATACACAAGTTCTGCACCATTGGAAACCAAAGTTGAAAGAGATCTGAAAACAGATGAGTCTTATGGTTTCGGCTACGGCTACAGTCCTTACTATGGTGGGTATGGAGGTTATGGTGGATACAGGGGTTATGGTGGTTATGGTGACTACGGTGGCTACGGTGGCTACAGAGGGTTCTATGGTGGATACTATCCAAGAAGATATTATAATTTAGGATATGGAAGTAAGTATTCAAAAGATACTATAATAGGCAGGGCCGTTCCTAAAAGGGGGGGGGGAGAAGTGGGTCAGTTGGCCCGGGCGCCGCATCAAGGGGGTGCCAAGATTTGCCGATGCAAGTTTTTTATTGCCTTCCGGGCGTAAAGTACACTTTGCGCTGCCGACAAACAATTTTTAGTGCTTCTATTCTTATTTACCGAAAATTCATGGTTACTATAGCCCGTCTCAGGTTAAGTTGAGGCAAGGAGGGTGGGTAATTAGGGTCGGTCTCAACCGTCATAAAACTAACCCTTATTAATGCCGCCTGAGTGAACCTATAGCAAACTATAGTATAAAATTGCAATTATGTATGTCGTAAGTGAAAATGAAAAAACGATATCATATTTCGTTTCATGATATTTTCCAGATAATTTTGATACCAAATTTGATTACATTTGGCCAACTTTGAGCTGTACTAGCATTATAAACTTTCTTAGTTGAATCAACATTACTAATACGGTTTACAACAATAAAGCCACAAAAATGTACTAGAGAAGTTCATATTTAAAAATGTAATGAATAGTCATTATTTGAGAAAAAATTAGATACTGTATCGTTATTTATCATAATACAAACAATTGTGTGTTTATCCCATGTTAATCGGCCGACTTAAGGGGGCGCTACCCTGTCCGACATATTGAATCTGATTCTCATAAGAGCAATGCTACAGAATAAGTCAATTTTCTGTTAATTCGTGGAATAAATTTAAAAATTTGGTTGCGTTAATTAATGTAATATAACTAATACCGCTTTATCATTAACAATAAAAATTTAATTTTGTAATTTCTTGTATTGAAAAAAAAACAGTTACAACACTTTAGGTCGGCCGATTAACATGGGACAAACACACAATTGTTTGTATTATGATAAATAACGATACAGTATCGAATTTTTTCTCAAATAATGATTATTTATTACATTTTTAAATATGAACTTCTCTAGTACATTTTTGTAGCTTTATTGTTGTAAACCGTATTAGTAATGTTGATTCAACTAAGTAAGTTTATAATGCCAGTACAGCTCAAAGTTGGCCAAATGTAATCAAATTTGGTATCAAAATTATCTGGAAAATATCATGAAACGAAATATGATATCGTTTTTTTCATTTTCACTTAAGACATACAGAATTGCAATTTTATACTATAGTTTGCTGCAGGTTCACTCAGGCGGCATTAATAAGGGTCAGTTTTATGACGGTTGAGGCCGACCCTAATTACCCACCCTCCTTGCCTCAACTTAACCTGAGACGGGCTATAGTCTATATAGTTTTTATAAAAACGAGTCTATAAAATGAGTTCAACCCGGTACAGAAGGGGGCGCCCAATGCATCTTGCCCCGGGTGCCTACACTCCTAGGAACGGCCCTGAGAATATTCATACAAATAATTGAATTAATACAGTGAGCCTAACTACAGGTTTTTGTAGGATCTTATGTAGGCTACAAAACTAATAGGCCCTATTTCTTAGAGTAAAATTTCTAACGACAGAAATTCATTGGAGAATACCAAAAGATAATTAATCCTACAGAGTTAACCAAAAGATAGCGTGACTGAATAAACAACTAAACAAAGGGATATAGTACTAACAATGGGGTGATCGCCAGGGGCCCATGTGTAAGGGGTCCCAGAAACACAAAGAAGAAAAAAATACGTTTAGAAAGAATGTACTTTATTTCAGTTTACTGACATGCATTATTAGTTAATCTCTACAACTAAAACTAATAATAAGAAAATTTATTCAAATTAACAAGAGTTCAATTATGTAACGGGCGCCCCTATTGTAACCCTAGTGAAATTATAACCGTCCCTCCACAGCCACATCCAGCGCTAGCTAGGGTCGGTGTAGGACTAATGAAATGAATAGGACCAATTCCCCAGTAAAGCCGACGGTCTTGTCTGGTGGCCCCTTTCTCGAAAATTGTTTTAAAAGGTACTCCTGGAATGTGTAAATCATACTTAAAAACATTCTTATGAAGAATATACATTCAATTTTTCGCTTCAATTGGGTGCCAGAGATGATTAATCCCAATGTGCCCAAAATCTAGCCAGACCAATCCTGGATATATAGATTCTTCAATTGAAGTATGTGTCTGTATTCTGATTTTCAAATTAAAGGTTGAAATTTGAGGTGGCCATTTCTCAATTAAAATCCAAGATTAACTGGAAAAACTTATTATATTAATTCCTTAATCGCTGCCATAAAATATAAAATGTTACAACTATTCTAAATCCCAACACCATTAATCGTATTTGATGAGAGCAGAAAAAATGATTCGTAACTTTTTAACTTCTGTGAAAAGTTGGCTGATAAAACTCGAAGTAATAGAAGAATTAATCTGTAGTTTTTAAGTTATTCGTGTTTGTACAGTGCTGTGGTGTTATATTTGTTGTATTTATGTTCTTGTCAGGGACCAGATGACTTTTAATTTATTGTAATTATTTGTATAGTTATATTTTATTTAGTTGTGTTTATAATTATTAGTACCAGTGTTTTGTTGCTGGTTTTCTTTCTCTGCCTATATATGTTTTGTATAATTTGTACTTTTTGTACTGAACTTCCTTTTGTTTATTTATCTTCAACTTAACTTTTAATAAATGAAAAGCAATAATAATAAGAACAAACGAATTATTATTTATTAATTTGATAACGATATACTTAACTATTTGAACAAATAAAGATAAATCATTTACGGCCTAAAATTGGCTCGTTAACAAGAAAAATTTTAATCTCGGGGCTGGTGTCCGTGGCACGATATTCAATCAAAATATTTAACAAATACATACAAAAAATACAATTAAAATATTGAGAATGTTCTGAAAAATAATTAGAATATTTATAATGAAATGTTCACAGAATGTGAGGTTATAGTCAGGCAGATAAAAAAAACTAATGAAATTCTGGCATTATCACAAATAGTTCAAAATCTAATTGTTATTCTCTCACCACCGTAGATGATGTCTTGATAGTTGTTTTAAAACACTTCAAAAGATGTATTCTCTTCGCTTCTTCTTTAGGTTTCTTCTTATCGTCAAGCCTTAGAATACAATTTTTGTAACCTTCCTGGTATGGCTTTTTCTCATAACTCCCCTTTTTTTACAGATGTTTTTTAATTTAGGCTTTGTTGCAAATTCTGCGTTCCGGTTGGTCGTTTTTTGAAGTGAAAACTTCTTTAGCGGCGTTGGGCACTTTTTGCTTGGGGAAAAAGCATTGAATTCGCGACCGTTACCACTCGAGATATAGTATGTATTATATATATTCTACAACGAATATTCTTTTTTAGAGGAATTAAGTTGTAGAATAATTTGTTTTGGCCACAACTGCAACGCGTCGTTTTTCACGCTGGCAGCGCCAATTCTACAATGAATAACCTTTGTTTTGAATAATTGTGAATTCTTCGTTGGAGAATAAGTTATTTCCACCTACTGGAAGTCTTATAGGCAATCTCACTTTGTTTGGCCTAGGAGAAATAACTATGTGTCGAATATTCAGTTCACTGACTATTCTGACAAAAAACTTTACTTTATACTTCCAGTAATTTATTTTTAATTTTAGCTCAGTAAGAACACAAGTTAATAATTTTACTTTTTGTAAACCTCTGAAGAGTGAGTACACTGGAACTAACCTTGTAAATTGCTTATTTGTGCTTGCAATTATTTTATGAAATTTCACTTTATCAATTCTTAATCTAAAATTCATAAACTATTGGGATATTTGAATACTAGGTGTTTTTGTAAATAATAACCTTTTATAAAATAAAATAAAATTTTAATAACTTCTTTTTTCTAATTTTAAACATAAAACAAAATTCTTGTATTTAATATTTTTCAAATAAAACCAAATAATAACTTTCTTCTCAAATAAAATAATAACTTTTTAAAACTATAAGGCAGAACTAATCTCCTAATTTATTATAATTTATTTTAATATTTTGTTATTCAATTGAATTTAATTTATACTTTAAATTAAATTTGAATTTACGATTTAGTGAATTTACTTCTTTAATTAATTACAAATATTTCTTAATCTACCATCCTAAGTAACCCAGTATTTAAAATAAATTTATTTGAATTTACTTCAGGCAATTTAATGGGGACTAACGTATTTTACGCTTCTACCGACCTTTTCACACTTGTCCAGGCGTCGCGACGTTGTGGTGAAATCCGCGAACGCTGTCTAGTGATGACAAGCTACAGATGTTCTGCGTGCTGATAGAGTTGTCTTGTGGGTGAAGGTGGAGTCCTGTAGGGTTGTCTGGATGTATGATGGATGGGGTGATGCCGTGTCTGCAATCCCGGTTCGTCTATTCCCTCGTAGCTACAGTTGCATGTCCTAGTGGCCGCCTGGTGGTGTCCTGGAGTCCTGTCTGGAAGCAATACGAATCACTCCATGTATCAGCTGTCCTGTAGGCTATGTTTTTCTTCCAGAAAATCCCAAGTTAGGCCAACTTGTATAGACTAAGTTGCCACTGAAGTTCTTGTAGAGTTAATGCGGTGTCTATTGCTGCATCCCAGATGATAACCGCAATGACGTATCTTCTTACTTGTTATAAAAATTTAAAGTTTAACGAAGAAAATACTCAGCTTCTAGCACGCTAAAGTATTTTATAAAAAACAAGTATCTGCGCGCGATGCGTTACATTACATCGAAAAAGTAATAATCCTTATGCGCGATGCGTTATGTTACATCGAAAAAATAATAATCCTCCCGAGTTTCCCCGAGCAATCGTTTATATAAGGTTTTTCGGCACTATTTCATTGCCAACCTAAGCTTTCTCCCACTGTATTTCCATAATGCTTTAAAATCCATTTTTTCGCCAATTTCAAACTACTAGTCTACGTAACTTTTCATCCTGAATTTTATTATAATTTTTTCATAATTTTGTAACATGATTTAGCCTTTGTTTTAATTAAGTTTCTATTGTTTCTTTGAGTACGCCCCTTTTCGTAAACTGGTCACCCTGTTCTCCTTCCATCAGTCTTGTCTTTGGACCTCCCCTCTACCGTCTTGCGTTCTTATCTGGCTTCCCTCAGTTTTGTGCTATGGAAATCCTTTTTCCATGTAACTCTTCCAGGGTTTATCCGATTTTCCTGAAACTGACCTCATTTTCCTCAGCTCGTTGTTACCTTTCCACACGAACTCGAGTGACGTTCGTACGACTCCTGGTTCGCGTACACGACCCGCGCGCGTTTTTCCGCGGCGATTTTTCCCGGAAAAGTCTTAAATTCACACTTCTTTCGTTTTTTCTTTTTCCACTTCTCTTGTCCATTAGTTTTCATTCACTAGCCGGATTTTCATCTCATTTCTGCTTCTGGTTGTCTTGCTGTGAGGTTAGGGACTTCAACGATTTTTCACAAACTAGGGTTTTACTTTACTCCCGAAACATATTTCAAATACTGGATTAATTTTACATAACTACTTCGTTTGCATACTATTTACTATTTTGAATTGTTAAAAGTTTGAGTTTAAATTTTCCATTAGCTGTAAAGGTGCAAATTCTATCACCTTTTTCCTTTTATAAATTTTCTAGTTTTTCTTTTACATTATGAATTACATTTATCAACACTAAAACTTGTTTTAGTTAGAATTTAAAAAACTTTATTTTTACCCTACTTTTTTATCCTTTAAACTTTATGAATTACCATTAACTTTTTTATATGACAAAATTTCGCTAAAACTTATTTCACCTTTATTTTAGGCCTTTTTAAGCAAAGCCTAAAAAACCTTTTCTTTTTTAAATTAGAGGAATTTTGAAATTTTTCTCATTCTTTGAAAGCTCGTATCTTACGTAACTTTATGATTTTTTAATATCTAATCTTGCAGTAAATACACCCGCCGTTAGCGTAATGCATTTCCCGAAGATTTTTATTTTTTATTCAAATCTTGGATTTTGGCTTCCCGTAGGAATCTTTTAAGTAATTTTTATAAGTTCCCAATCCTTTTCAGACAGGCAGGGTCCAAAAGTTTAATTCTACCCGATAACAGACCGCCCGCGTATACATGCTGATCTCGTGACCTACATTTGGCTTTAACTCACTGCAAGTCCCTATTATTCAAACTTACAAAATTAATTGCAAATTTAAACTCAAGACCTACAACGAGTTTTGTCCGTTGTAAGCTACCCCTCTTAAGATATCTGGTTTGATCGGCTCCGCCAAAAACCCAAGATATTGAAACCTTTTAAATATAATAGCATTCCTTTTTCATTTTCCTTATATCTTATTTCATTCTTATATCTAGTTCTGCCTTCCTAATCTAACAATTTACATATCACACATTTATAATATTTTTATACATTTCATACTATACTTTTCATTGTTCTTCTTATTCTCCATACTCTGAAATTACATTTACACAATATCCCATGGTATACATTTCCTTTTGAAATGCTCACTGGATGAGTTTATTTCCACTGAAAACACATGTTTATACTGTACACTACTTATATAAATACAGGGACACATTTTAATTTGCCTGATAACAAACTAACAATATTTTACTGGGTTACGTTTTTATACTACTGTTATTTCCCCGCATTCATACTTCCCGAATTTTTATAATCCGCGTTTTATACGTTTTACATTATTTTACCCTTTATGGTTTGACAATTTTTTTATTTATTTGCCTAAGTGGCTTCAACTATAATAATTTAGAGTTTTTTTTTTTTTTTTTTTTCTTTTTTTTTTTAAGCGTACTAAATAGTTTTCCTTTGCTTTTCCCTAGTATCCTCCTTTATATTTTTCCATTACAGTTTTCTTTCCTTAAATGATTCCTAGGTTTTAGCTTACTTTCTTCCTTCCCGAATCTTAACTACTTAGACTCTCCTAACTAATTTTACGCATAATTACCTTTTTTCCAAGTAATATGCAACCCCTATACACCCCTTACTCGTGTATTAGGACATTCCAGGCTCCTGTTTTGTTTGTAGATTGCATTCAAACATTTTATTCCTGGATCTGTATGTACAATTTACTTTAAACAACAAGCAATGCCTTTGCGTGTAATCGAAAAGTGCTTAGGCCTTTCACTGTACCTATCAATGAGTCGCGTTATTTATTTAGGCCTACTTCATTCATTGCAGCGTACTGTTCTCTCTCCCCACTGCCTGACCTTGATCTTGTTTCCGCTCAGCTGTTTTCAAACATCCCCTCCTGGCTAATTTGTTCTCTGCCCTTTACAAACTCATCGCACCGCTTGTTTTTACATTCAATCAAAATATTTACATTTGGGATTCCCCAGTATGGCTAATCACTTTATGCATTAGGCCTACCTTTTCTTCAATACAATAATATTTACAGTGTTAATTTATTTTTGGATGACAACTTTACTTATTGAATATATGGTTTGAGATCTCGAACATCGTATTTTCCCTTTATTCTTCCTGTAACCCGGTCTTCTACAATATAGGTTTTATTTCCTACTCTTTCATTTATTCGGAAAGGTCCTGTGTATAAAAGAAACAGTTTCCTGGTCTCGCCTTTAAATTTACTCGCCATAATGCTAGTGTTCTGTGTTACTAACACTTTTCAATATTCCATTTACAAATTTACATAATACATTATTTTCAATTCTATAATCTACTTTATTTACAATATCCTGTATTATTTCTAAGCATTCAGGGTTTGCCATCTGTCTGTTTCTCCAATCCTGCAATAATTGTGTAAAACCTGGATTCATCCTTATTTGTTGGATTCTCACTCTCCGTTGGTCTTCCTGTCCGACGCTGTTTCCGTTATTTATGGGAATTGGGTAATTACGATTCACAAAGGTGTCTGTTGCATTAACTTTCAGCTCATGAACGCAATTTTTACACAGTCCCGGCAATTCAGAAAAAACTGTATTATATTTTCCTATTAATTTCTGCAGTAGGCCTTCTTGTTGTTCCGTTAGTATAGTACCATGACTATACTCCTTTGTCAAAGTTATCTTATTGCCTTTCTTCATTGGAACCGCTACATGCCCTTTTGCTCGGGTTACCGTCTCCCCTCCTTGTCTAAGACCACACAGCTGATTTTCCATTAGGTCTACTTTCTCCTTGTACCTAACGTGTTTCCTACTTAATTTGGTCTTATTTACATCAGAAGTAGCAGTGTTTTTAAATCGAACTTTCGATATTTTTCCACGCATATTTAACGGTAGATTTTGGTTACGTGTTTCTGCTCCTCCTACAGATATTAATTCTTTATAAGTTGGTTTATTGTTTTTATATTTTTTATTATTTTTATTATTCATCGAGTGGTCGGAAAAATTGCAGTGTAGTGTAGTGCTCGACTTCGCCTTATTTGGATTACAACGTTTACTAGAATATTCACAGTTATGGATACATTGGTTGCGCCGCGACGCTTTGTTGGTAATTGGAATCTTTTCACCATTATACCTAACATTAATTGGAACATTAACCCTTTTTAATGCCCTATCACGCGGAATCTCGTCCTTGGCTTCTTTTGATAGCATCTTCGGTACGATATTTTGTTTGGCTTTCTGCCCCTTCCTTCGTTGAACTGACACCTCCCTCGATATCATCTTATCCAACCTGTCTTCGTTTTGTATCCTAACCTTATTGTTTTTCCCAGCTGTTGTCTCCGGCTTCCTGTCTTGACTGCTGCCGCACTTCCCTTCCATTACATCATTAATGCCTGTCTCACCTACTTCCGGTCCATTAACGATTTCAGCTTTGTTTACTAACTCGTTCATACTATTTTGATTAATATTTACTTTATTTGTTTTGAGTGTAGTATTCGTTGCCTCGATTTGGTCGGATTTAATTACCTCCGATTTAATTAAATTGCTCTTTTTATTGGTTTTATAGTATCGGGAATTAATATTAAAACATTTTCCTTTCAACCGTGTTATTGCAACTTTTTTATCAATAAACGGGATTTTAACATTTTCCTGACCTATTTCGAACATTGCAAATTTTTCTTGCATGTTTATTTTTGCCTGTAAACTATATAAAAGGTCACATCCCATAATTATTCTAGATTTTAGACCTTTTACTACCAAAAATTGTAAATCTACGCTTTTGTCAACCAGTTTAACTTCGATTAGGACTTGCTTGCTGATTTTTTGCACCTTTCCTTTTAATGCACCAATTATCTCCAAACACGCTACCGGTAATTCTAAGATTTTGACATCTTCCGCCTTCAATTGCTCGAGGTAATCTTGCTGGATAACGCTTACTTCGGCTCCGGTGTCAATTTCCATGTAACTAGCATTCGTTCCAAGTTCTACTGGAATCGCGGGTATTTCTTCTAACGGTTTTTCCTCTATAACTGGTTCATCTCTATTATCTAACAAGTCTTCCCTAATATTTACATTTAAACTACCTAACTGTTTAGGCTGACGTTCACGCTCCTTTTCGACGATTTTTTCGCCTACTTCAGGTTCGATTCTACTACAAGGAGTAACTTTT
>JAGFPH010003324.1:111048-127839 GCA_018207615.1 Philaenus spumarius | reverse complement strand
ATTTTAAATTGTGGAATGTCTTATAATTGGCCTATTTGGTAATTTTATTTGCAGAATTTTATGCTCTTTATATAAATGGCGTTAAGTTATTAGTTTATATTCGTTAACAAAAAAATATTATTGGTTTTCTTTCGTTTCGTAAGGCTTCTGAAATATCTGTTGCATTCGTGCGTGTTAGTTCCGTTATTATCCGCAAGATCGCTCTGTATGGTTCATTCTTTGTATTTCAATATGTTATCGGCTGTTTCGATCGGGAATTTAGATTAATTTGTCTTGCAATATTATTATTATTATTATAGGTTTTGAATTAGGAATTAGGTTTGCTTTATATGTATTTAAAGTTTATCAGAAATAATGGAGATGTACTATTACAGTTTGTATTGTTTGTCCTCTTGCCTCAGCAAGCCGCACATAGTAGTTAAAATGTATGTGTTAAAAGGTAGACCAAACTAAAATTTTTATTTTCTTATCTCTCTAATTATCATCAAAATTTTTGTTTATTAGTTTATCAAATGCACTAACCATCGGTTACAGGAAAAGATGGTTGGGTATTTCCTAGACATTAGTATATTGTTTAATTGTATATAAAAAGGAATCAATAACAATTATTATAGTATTATTATTTTGGATCTACTCGTCTCTAACAGTAAGATCTAAATGAACACTTTAAAACATCAACACATTTCTAATTTCGATTATTATTAATATTGAAACCTTTAAAACATATTGAATATTAATTGGATTGTGATGTTTTTATTTAGATTAAACTTGAATTTACCGTAATAGTCTCTCAGGTATATCCTTTATAAAATTTACCCAAAGTGATCGGAACTGATCCTAATTGCTTATGAGGTGTTTAATGAAACAGTCCCTACACCCGATGTTCGTCTATTCGTTTTTGTATATTACTTCATTCATAAAATAACACTGACCCTCGAGATTTGCCTTATATTAATGAATGGTTTGAAACTCCTTTCATAATTTTTCTTTGATTTATTCCTTTCACACTTTCACTGAACACTTTTAATAACTATTTATCTATTACAATTTTCGCAACACTTCACTGACTATTAATTATTATTCACTCTAATGATTTTTTAGATTGGCTGATTTGTGTACTTAAAAAAAATGTTTTTCCGTGTAATCCCCATGAAGGTTTAGTTTAGACAGACCTTAGTTTCTCTCCGCAATCTCCCACCTTCCTTGTCCGCGTGTTTTTAGGAATCTTTTTTGATTGGACCATTATGATTCCACTCTTATGATTGGTTTAACTCCCTGAACAATTGACATATTAGCATTATTTTATCAGCAATTTTTTTAAGGTTCCAACAGAATAGTCGCTGGTCCGTTATTTGTTGTGGTTAAGAAATTATGTATTTATTTATTATAAATTTATTGTTGTAGATTTTCTGAGTATTTGGGATATTGGTGTTCACTAATACATCTCTGGGAGGATTTTTTTTATACAAATTTATGTTGTTTTTTTTTTAGTTATTCTCATTAACACTTTGATTATTTACTTTAAACTAGGCCTTTACATTGCTGAGTACCGTGGGCAAATTCTACTCAATTGGTTTAGCCGTTCTAAAGATATTAACTATTTAGTAAAACAACAACATTTCATATGGCTGATAAAAGAAGCGTCCCTAAACGTAGGTTTTCCTAATTTTAACAAATTAATATGAAGGCGCATTCCATAATCGCCCTGTATAGTAAAATAGTTTTCTTTATTTCAAGATGTGATATATATGATTTATTTTACAGGTTATACATACCCCAACTATCACGGCTACCAAGGATATGACGGATACTTGGGTTATTTTGGATATCCATTCTACTAGCTTAAAGGAACTGTAAATTGACGTACCAGTCTTTATTTTAACAATCTTCCCAAATATTATGTTAACAACTGTTTTTAAATATTGTAATGTTAAATGTATTGAGGATTTCTGCCATTTCAAGTTACGTCATTTAAGTTACATAAAGATTTACACAAAAACTGTAATAATTTTAATAAAGTATTTAATAAAAATTGATTATTTTTATAAGCAAATTGTATTTAATATCACAAAAACCTTCGTCCATATGGAATGGCTGTATATCTCTAGTTATAAAATATGTATGAAGCTTTATTTAGTATAATTATATTAATTTCCTATGCATAGAGAGCCATGAGAGAGAGCCCATACCAATGGGCAAAGGGGCCCACCTAAAGCTCCCTAGGAAATGAAAGTATGTGTATTATTAACTATAGTCAGGTATTTTTCTTTTAAGATAATTATTTAAAAGTCAGAATTATATAGAAATGGTTTAGTACTAGCATATGTTTTTAATGTTATTTACCGTTTGATTTTACATACACTTATTTTATTTCCTACAAGAGTTCAAGCATTAGCTGCTGGGTCACCACTTGGTGTGGCATCTAAGAGTGTTACAGGTCTTTGTGTATTCACTGAATTCGTGGTGTAAAGGTACAGACTCAATGCTGTGTATTTTAATATTTCACCTAAACAGCCAAGTATTGGCTTCCAACATTTAAAAGTTTTCTTGGGGAGATCAACAATTTCCTCTGACCCCTTTTGCTGAAAGAAGGGAGGGTACTCATTAATCCCCATTCAACCGGTCTAGCCCCCATAGAAAATATCATATGGGCGCCCTTGGAGAGAGCTAAAAGTCAGGCATCATATACTTTAATAATATGTGACCTTGATTGTCAAATTTACCGAATAAACGTCTAGTCAGGAGGTCAAACCAAACATGAAACTATAATCTGTGCACAACCACAGATAAAACAACAACTAGTTTTATTATCTGTGGCACAATACATTAGTTACAATTCATTTGTCACACAATATATTTATCTATCTAGCCGTGACTGCGAATTCATACCCGCTATAACATGTATTATCTACGCATCCTACTTATATATAACAATTGAACTACTGTAGGTATTAATTGTAAATAACATGTGTATAATAAAATCGATTTAAATAAATAAATAATAAATTCAGGTTTGTAACTAAAGAACCACTGAACTAATACGGATGAAGTAGAAGTAAGTCCGACTCAAAATAAAGGCTGACACAAAAATGGCGCTGGCGGAAGAAAGGAGACGAATTTTGCATTCTTCAAGAAGATAATTTTGACCTGTTTTTGCTTTTTCTTTTAGTTGTTATTCCAAACAATAATGCTTCCCTATATATAATATTGGACGTACAATTTTCATCTGTAACGGGAGACAATTTATTTTTTTGTTACAATTAATTCTGTCCCGATTACTTCCAGGCGCGTTTATGCAATGTTGATACATTTTGTCGGTTTGGCTTTTACATACACAGCGCAATAGTTACAACATGTGCGAGTGAAACGGACTTTAAAATTGCTTATTAGTCCAAGAATATTAGTCAAATGAGGGCAAGTATCTCGGTATGATAGATAGTCAGCTGTACACTTGTATAAACCTTTATTTTGTCGCCCTAAAACTTGTCTCAAAACCTACTTATCGTAGGATGTCCGCGACTGCAGATATTCGCATTTTCAATATTGCAATTTTGTACACAGTTATTGCAAATATCTCGTTTCCTATGGGTTTTATGCTATTTGTATTAATTATAAATATTGTAGAAGATTAAATTCTCTACAACGTTTGTTTATACATTTTTGTGATATCTGGAACCATTTTCGAGATAGAGGGCAGAGCGCTTGTAGTGTTTAACTATTTAGAGTATCATTCGATGTGAACCTGTAGTCTCTATTCCTGGAACCTGTTACGGCAATGAATCCACCAGCTCCGGAGGAATTGCTTAACACAATATTCTGCAACTGCAAGAATGGTTGTGGTTCGCGATGTGGATGCAGGAAAGCAGGGTTGCAGTGCTCTTTAGCTTGCGGCCAGTGTAATGGGCAAGCTTGTCTTAATGCTTCACCATATGAGAGTGATATCAATGAAGACGGTACTTTTGACCCCGAAATCCTGGAAGAACTGAAGACAAATGTCGTTGAAGACGAGAACACAGAGAAATTTAAAATTTTACAGCGACTGGAAGACGACGATGAAGAAGAAAATTTAAATTAGAACTTGTAGTTCTTATTATTATTCAATTTTTTTAAATTTCAACGTAAATAAATGTATGAAATTTTATTTTTCAATAAAAACATTAATACAAAATGTAATTCTTTTCTTTTTATTTAGTTAGGAAATAATTGGTATAAATAAGATTAGAATAAAAAAATAATTTAAGTATTTCCCTTGATAACTTTATAATTACACGAGTAGGTAAGTGTTATTAAATTAATAGAAACTGAATTATTGAATAAAAATTATTAATTATAACGTAATAGTTAATAAAAAATGCTAATTATTTAGAATTATATTATATTTATCAATAATTTATAAACTTTATAGGGCGTGTTTTTAATCGGGACTACAGGTTGACCTCGAATGAGACTCTAAATAGTTAAACACTGCGCGCACTCTGCCCTCTATCTCGAAAATAGTTCCAGATATAAAACAAATTTATAAATTTGTGTTTCTTACCGTCGTCGTTATACAATTCTTACTTTAAGAAACATGCTACAGCTGTTTCACGATTAATCGCATTTTCAAACCACTGTACACGAAACACATTAAAATATAAAACACACACAGTTCGCACACGATAATTTTACATCCGTTGGGACGTCGTCAAAAATAAAACAGCACACAAAAATACACAAAACGTCCGACATTTACAACTTGTTGGCCAACATGCGTTGTTTTTTAACTCGCTTTGCTAGTTAGCACCTCGAACTTGCGGCATTGGATTACGGACTATTTCACTTCGCTCGTAGCGAACAAACTCGCTTGGCGGACCAGAAGCTGGGATCAGACATAAGACCAGAATAAGATCGTGTAAAAAACAAACTGTGCAGAATAATCTCCTATATTTATTTTATTAGATAAAACCTCACCGCTGTTTCATTCAAGTACGACAAACTTAAAAAAATGTTCCTTGCGTCAAAAAAGAAAGTGATTCCGGTTGTTGGATTTTTTGACGAATGAACTCGTCCGAGTGACTTAGAAAACCAACGTGTTTGCCAAATTTGGACCAAATCTGACGTAAAATGCTTCCGTTAGAGTGCGAACGATATATACATGTATATACAGGGTGTATCAGGAAGAAACGGAAAGAATTGCAGGACGTGTTCTACTGGTGAAAATAATGAAAAAAGTTCCTATAAACATAGGTCCGAAAACGCTTCATTTTCCAGATATCTGCCATTTTGTTTTTTGTACAAAATAATTCATATCTAGAGAACGGTTTTACTGATTGAGTTCAAACTTGGCATGAAGTTTAAGCTGCCAATGATATACCTCAAAAAAAATAAACGATTAAATCCAATCGTGCGTTTCAAAATGGCGGCTGTTTGAAAATTTCAAACCTAAATTATTCCAAAACCGTACATTTTAACAAAAAATGTCAAGACACCTTTTTTGTAGCCCTTTTGATTCCCTATCGGATGGTGTAACTGTCAAAACAATCGGATGAATCGGATGAAGGATAATAGCTAAGTTAAAAGGTAATGACAACAAATGTCCATAAAATATTGTATATTTACTGTGTTTGTATAGGATGCCGTGTTGAACAAACCAATTAGTACACATAACTTAACTGTTATCCTTCATCCGATTGTTTTTACAGTTACACTATCCGATAGGGAATCAAAAGGGCTACAAAAAAGGTGTCTTGACATTTTTCGTAAAATGTACGGTTTTGGATTAATTTAGGTTTGAAATTTTCAAACAGCCGCCATTTTGAAACGCATGATTGGATTTAATCGTTTATTTTTTTAGAGGTATATCATTGACAGCTTAAACTTCGTGCCAAGTTTGAACTCAATCAGTCAAACCGTTCTCTAAATATGAATTATTTTGTACAAAAAACAAAATGGCGGATATCTGGAAAACGAAGCGTTTTCGGACCTATGTTTAAAGGAACTTTTTTCATTATTTTCACCAGTAGAACATGTCCTGCAATTCTTTCCGTTTCTTCCTGATACACCCTGTATAATTTTTTAATAAACACATATATTTAGTTTTTAATGACACCCCAACACATGTTCTGGGGACAATGATCGGTGCGCATTGACCACGCCCGACCGTAGGTCTCACCATAAGGATCACTGCAATAGCTTGTCTTTCCTGCGGGTACTCGTTAAAAACTCTTTAATTTTGTATGTAATCACCAAACATTTCACTAAATAATTTTAGACCGAAGAGGGTTTATCGTGGTGTCACAATTACAAAATTATTTTTACAATGTGAAAAGTAATGAAGAGTTGACCACTAGTTCTACAAAAAGTAGTAAAAACAGAGTAATAGTTCATGTGTTTTGATAATTTAAGGATAAATTAATGTAAATTAAACAATTTAATAATAGAATTACTGTTTCTTTTTAAGGCAAAGGTTCGAACGGCGAAATCAGTGGCGGCAGAATATCTAAATCGGTAAATGGATGTTTGATAAAAATTTGCTCTAAAATATTTACCACGATATTACTAAATCATTAGGCCTACTGTATTTCAAGAAAATTCTTTCCCGTTGTAATACGCTTCAGTTTACAGTAAGTGGGGGCTCGAACATCTGTTGTTTAATGTAGTTTTATGCGCAGTTATTAGCCTAGTATCGACAGCAGTTACTTAGGTGCATGTGTGAATGTGTGATACAGAGTTTTGTTTAAACAGACTCGTCAACAGTTAGGTAAGCTACAGCTACAACTAGTTAAGTTGGTGTACATTTGTTTAAAATTAATTATATAATTAATTTTACTATAGATCCAGTATAATAGGAGTTAGGAAAGTATACAAATTTTATTAAAAACAAAAAAAACTTTAGTGTTTACAAAATATTAAACAAATTTAAGTAAAACAGTGCCAAAAATAATATCTGTTTTAAAAAAAATCTCATTAAAAAAGTCCTAGTTTAACGTTTTGTAATATCAGTTGCATACATCTTACAAACTGTTCATCTAATTTTGAAGATAAGCTGTTGTTGTAATTTCCAGAAAGTTGCCCATAAAAACGTAAAATATAATTAGTAGATTACAAAAATAATTCGATTACGCATCTGAACCGGTGACGTAAGTTGAGCGAATTTCAAAAATTAAATTTTCATGTTTTAGGGTTTCAACCAACAATTTGGAAAATTGGTCTACTCATGTATATTAGTAGAATTTGTTTGTACCTAAGCCTAAAGCTTCAACTCACGAGCTGCTTCGTTCCACTCGCAGCGGAAAAACTGGGCCCGTCGGTCTAAGATCGGAAGATGCCCACAAGCTAAAAATTACCCACATGGATTTGAACCGGGCACTTTTATGGTATCGTTTTCCTCGATTTTGGGGGGACTAAGCGAGCTATGAGGTTGTGTAAAAAAACCAAATGTGCAGAATAATACCCTCCGTTTATTTTTGTAGATAACAGTACAAAAAAAGTTTCTCTCTAGTACGAAAAATCTAAAAAAACAATAACTTTTTGTCATAATTCGTGGTTACGGTTGTTGGATTTTTTGGCTAACAAACTCGCGCAAACGAACTGAATAAAATATTTCTGTTTACACGCTCAGTTCAGTTTGTGCAAATATGAATTGAGGAACCCTAGTTTGTTCATTTAAACGATAAACTTCTTCATTTAAAACATAAAAGTTGTTTTCAGTTGTGTTTAAATTATTATAAAATCAATTTGTATTGTTCAAAATGGAACATCTGGACGAAGAACTAATACTTCTTTCAACTGCTGCGATGTGCATTGTGAAGAAAAAGAAAGACATGAAGGCTAAAAAGAAAAAATGGTGTAAACCATGGTTATTACAGAGGGATGTGTTTTCTTATACCAATTTAATTGCTGAACTACGTAGTGAGCCTGATGACTTTCGCAACTACTTGCGTATGGACGAAGCCACATACACGAATTTGCTAAATTTAATTACACCCATCATTTTGAAAGCAGACACCGTTATGAGACGTGCGATACCCCCCATGAACGGCCATCAGCTACTCTGAGATTTTTGGCAACTGGAAGAAGCTACGAGGATTTGAAATTTTCGAGTTATTTCCAAACGTAAGCGCCATAATTCCAGAAACATGCGACGCAATTTACAACGTATTAAAAGACAAATATCTCAAGGTAAGTCTTATCACAAACAATACACAATTAATATAACCAACACACGCTGGAATACGGATCGTAAATAACATATCAGTGTAAATAACAGGTGGGGGTAGGATAGCATTCAATGCGCATGCGGAGATTGTAACTTTGGCTTGCGCAAACGTCAAACCAGCGTACAAATCGTTGGCCCCGAAACATGCGACAAGTTCAGAAGCGGAAGCTGAAGACCCTTTTAAGAGGAAGGAAGTTCTCCGAAGAACTCCCCCGTCAGGAGGAAGATTTAAGAACGTTAATAGAAATAACTAATAACTAATAACGTTAATCAGAAATACTGATCAAAATGAACTAACATCGCGCAAAGTTAGCTTAGGTTCTTCATCAACCAATAGTTTACATAATGCTTCACTTGTTACAGAGGACTTCAAACCGCAAACAGAAACTGAAATCAGAGTCCAAATACAACAAAGAAGAAATGACAGATTTATCTCTACGCATCATTGCTTGGAATGCCAATGGCTTGT
Source organism: Philaenus spumarius (assembly GCA_018207615.1). Lineage (NCBI taxonomy): Eukaryota > Metazoa > Arthropoda > Insecta > Hemiptera > Aphrophoridae > Philaenus > Philaenus spumarius. Next base: position 119,173 of record JAGFPH010003324.1, on the reverse strand, counting down.
TACTTCGAGCGCAAGAGTTAGAAATGTTTCTTCATTATATGAATATTGATTTGGCATTGATTTCAGAAACTCACTTTACTAATAAGACATATCTAAAAATTCCTGAGTTCACTATTTATGAAACACCACATCCGAATGGCAGAGCACATGGAGGATCTGCTGTAATAATTAGTAGTAATATTTAACATTTTGTAAATAAATCAATGGCAAAGGAATATATTCAGGGAACTGTTGTAACAATTGAAAGAATAAGGCGTGATTTGAATATAGCGGCGGTATACTGCCCACCTAGGCACAATATAAAGGATAAGCAATTTGAGGAAATATTTAACATGTTGGGGCCTCGCTTTATATTGGGAGGAGACTTTAATGCTAAGCACTTGGCATGGGGATCTCGATTGACTAACACTAAGGGTAGAGAGTTATATAGGGCAATAGAAGATTGTGCATGTGCTATTCATTCAACAGGCAAGCCAACTTACTGGCCTTCTGATGGAGCAAAGATTCCCGACTTAATTGATTTTTTCATAACAAAAGGCATTTCTGATAATTACATTGAAGTATGCAATGTTGAGGATCTGTCATTAGATCATGTTCCTTTACTGATGGTATTAAGTTTGTCAATCATACATAAAAAGAAAAGGCCAACTCTCACAAATAAGTATACTAGTTGGGATGATTTTAGGAATGAATTAGATAATCGAATAGACATAAGGGACAAATGTAAAACTACAGCGGATCTGAATTTTGAAGCAAGCAAGTTTGTAGATGCTATTCGTGGGGCTGCTAGAAATTCAACCCCAGGCCTCAATTCTTCTCGATACCAATGGTATCCTCTTAAAATCAGAGAAATGATAAAAGGAGACAAGCACGTCGCATCTGGCACAAATCAAGAAACCCTGTTGACAAGAATAAATTTAACAGAATAAGTAATCAGCTTAGCCGTCTAATTAAAGAAATAAAGAGAAGTTGTTTCGAGAGTTACTTGGAAGGTCTATCAGCTGAAGCGGATACCAACTTTTCGTTGTGGAGAGTTATGCGTAGACTTAAGCGACCTACAGTTACAGTAGAGTTCCTCCAATTAGAGATGAAGGAGGGAGGTTGTTACGGCGTGATGACGAAAAGGCTGAATCGTTTGCCAAACATCTTTATGGAGTATTTCAACCACACGAGTGTCAGTCTACAGTTAACCTAGCAAGAATGTATAACAATGACAAACGTATCAAACTTACAACACCATTTGAAGTTGCTCAAGAAATAGATAAATTAAATCCAAGAAAAGCACCAGGTATTGATGAAATTCCATCAGTTATATTAAAGGAGTTGTCCAGAAAAAGTATAATATTCCTTTCAAATCTGTTCAACGATTGTTTTGAACTTGAATTTGTTCCTGATTGCTTCAAGACAGCAAAAATTATTATGCTGATAAAGCCAGGCAAATAGGCTGAAGAAATAACATCGTTCAGACCAATATCTTTACTTTCTATGGTAGCTCTTTTACAAAAGGTTGAAGCCATTTATAAAACTACCAGATCACCAGTTTGGTTTCAGAAACCAGCACTCAACTATAGATCAAGTCCATAGAGTTACTGCTATTATTGAAAGGGGATTCGAGGAAAAGCAATTTTCTTGTGCAGTCTTTCTGGACATTCAACAGGCTTTTGATAAGGTATGGCACGAGGAGCTTCTTTTTAAGCTTAACAGAGTGGTGCCGGGGAACTATTGCCATCTATTCAAATCATACCTAACTGACAAGATATTTAGAGTGATGACAGAAGAATCTGAGTCAGCTCTCTACACAATGAAATCAGGAGCTCCGCAAGGTAGCGTTCTAGGACCAATACTTTACCTGTTATACACAGCAGATATTCCAACTACAAATAGCTACATTCCACAATAGCTACATTTGCCGATGATACTGTCATATTGGCTGTGAATCAATCACATGCTGAAGCAATAGGAAACCTACAGTTGACATTAAGTAAAATAACTCAATGGACAAAAGACTGGAAAATTAATGTTAATGAACTAAAATCTTCTCAAATGACATTCTCATTACGTCACATAGATCCAGGCTTTGGGTTTACCTTAATAACAAATTAATTCCACAGAGTAAATCTGCTAAATATCTTGAAATGCATCTCGATGAGCGTCTTACTTGGAAGCATCATGTATGTATGAAAGCAACCCAGATAAAACAAAAACTGCGCGATATGTATTGGTTGATTGGACGAAAATCCCAATTGGCTTTGTACCATAAGAGATTGTTGTATATTTCTATTATTAGACCTATTTGGACATATGGTGCGGAATTATAGGGATGTACGAAACCCTCAAATCAATTAATTATACAGCGAATACAAAATCGTATTATTCGTACAATTACAAATGCAAGATGGTACCAAAGGAATGATGACCTTCATGCAAACCTAAACCTGAAAAATGTGAATGAGGTAATTCAAGACTGAGCTTCTCGGCATGAAAAGAGACTTTATCGTCATGTGAACGTGGAATCTATCCAACTTTTAGACATGGAATGTGACAAAAGACGACTTAAGCGTCATAAACCACAGGACTTAGTTAATATCTAGGTTTCATACATGTTATATGTATTACTTATTTAATATATGGAGTAAGATTGTAATAAAATAATAAAAAAATATAAGAAATAAAAAATATAAATGTTTTGAGTTTTTTAATAAATGTTTTATGTTTGTGTTCTGTGTTTGAGTTAAATGTGCTATGTGTTTATTTTAACGAAGTTCCAATAAACTGAACAGTGTATATATATGATTTCATAATGATCTGAAGGACTAGATCGAAACCGGTCATCTGTGAAGGAAAGACAGAAAAAGGAATAGAAGTAGAAGTCTTTTCAATAAAGGTACGTTATTAAACAATTAAAGAATAAAAGTTTAGTTTAATAACATAATAAAATAATCCAAAAGACAATGTCTACAGTAAATTCATTTCGCTACAATTAAATTGGTTCTTTATTGCTTCAAATATTTTTCTGCTCGGCCGTAGACAATTAAATCTTTTAAATATGGCATCCAAACAGGCTTGAAATCCTGGAAATGGAAATTTACAATAAAATTAATATTTGATTGGACTAAAAACTCAATTTTGAATTATGGCAATTTTCCAAAACGTTCTATGGTAGATGGGTAGGGGGTTATTTCTAGCTTCCTAGATTTGCAGCAAACTTATGTGGCTACCACTGAGCTCATTTATCACAGAAGGCGGCCACTTTGTCATTGAAACGCATTTGCATAGTAAGAGTATTATTTGTGAATATTGTGTACATGTTTATTTAATAATAATATTACCTTAATAAGGTCCATTACGTGACTTCTTGTCGTATCATTTAAGACAACATGTTTCGGAGCCGTAACTCCATCTTCCGGTCTTATTCACTCCGAAGAGATCATCGCACATTAAAATAAATAGGATATGCCATATACACGAGTGTATATGTGTAAGTCCTATTTATTTCATTGTGCAACCATCTCTTCGGAATGGTTAAGACCTGAAGATGGAGTTACGGCTCTAAAACATGTCGTTTTAAATGATACTACTAGAAGTCATGTGACGGACCTTATTAAGATAATATTATTTATACTTATAATTAAATAAATACATTATTTATACAAACATGCAATTCTTACAAGTTTATATTACTGAGCATCTTATGAACGTATTTGGCAAAATTATAATAGGACGTATTATTCCTCTTTAAAATTGAATAATTAGCCAGATGATAAATTATATAGTTGCGCAAGTTAATAGATTTATTCAGCTGGTGTTTTAAGTGGAATCCACTCAAACATGTTAAATTGAATTATTTCACGCAGTTAAAACCTGGCTGTGTATACTGTACCAGTAATTTGAGGTAATTAATACTAACACAAAATATTAATAACAACAATTAGTTTAGGTCTAATTATTCTCAAGAAGAATTGATTTACCATACAAGTGTTTTATATTTGATTGTTGCAACCTACATTGAACTTTATACAATTAAAAATGTACAGGTTGTTGGACGTAAGTTAAATTAGTGACATAGTAGGCCTACCAAATGTAAAAGTATCATAATAATCTCAACATAATAAAATTGAAGTTATGTTAGCTAACTAGATAAACAAGCATTTGGTTATACTGAAAAGATTGACACCTGTACACTTTAAATTGTTTTATTTTCTGTTTTGAAAACTGTGTATTTTATTCATTTTAACTCAATTTTCCCACAAGATTTGTTCAGTTGTATTGTTGGTTTATTTTTCCCACTTGCTTGGACCTAGAAAAACCCTTGTGATATCTACAGTTATTTTTTTAAAAAACTTAACTAATCATTAAGTTACGAGTATCAACCATTTCTTTAAAATAAGTAGGTGGGTTTTTTTTTTTTTTTTTTTTTTTGCTTTCCATGCCACTTTGGGCCTTTCGGCTAACGAGCATATTTTTTTTTGGGTTTTTAATATTTTATGGTCCCCCGCGAGGTTTGAACCCGGGACGTCTTGCTTATGAGGCAAGTACCATAGCCGTTGAGCTATGACAGAGGATTGAAATAAGTAGGCTGCCCCAATATAAATTGTTATAGTAAAGTAATAATTTCAATCATTTCCAAATTTTAATTTAGCAATTCATGTTTTAGTAAACAGAAAAATGGGCTTATTAACACTGGAATCTTGCTGCTTCATTTTCCCTTTAAAGACTGGAACAAAGTTTATAGGATGGCTTTCACTGGTAAGTTTCCAATAACAAATTTTAATGAATTAATACAAATTTATTTGTTTAAAATAAATCAAGTTAAAAATTTTACTATGTCTTTGAAAATATGTTGCCGTAGTTTCAAAGTATCTACAAAATACCAATACAAGTCTCATTTACTTAATAAAACTCATATTTTTACATATTGTAACTCATAGGACTCCAAGATGAGTCTAGAAACCTGTTGAAAATATAAACCTTTTCTAAAGTAAGTTAAAATATTAAATTTCTGTATAATAATATATGGTTGTTTAAACAATAACTTACTTAAACATAAATACATTACTTTTGAATTAAACATGATTTAATCAAATGTCTTTAGACAGATTTTCGATGTGGCTTTGAAAATTAAGGGCTTTGAATGTTATGAGTGTATTTTATTATTTGATACAAGTCTGTAACATAGATGTACAGAAATAAATATGACCGCAGAGGACGACAGCATAGATTAGCTTTAAGTGACAATGGACCCTCTTAAGATATAGTTTTTTTCATGAATAAATTCAACATGAAGTTTAAACAGATCTCAGAAGTCAGTAAATAAAATCAAATTATAAAAAATCATTTCAAAAGCTGTTCAATGATTTTTACTCTAGAATTATTGTAAAGTTCTAATAATATTTCATTAGTTGTATACATAAATTTACCGTAATTAATTATATATGAATCTTTTCAAATTTAAAATTTTTTCATTGTGTTTTCTGTTTGTCATTTAATTTATTTCTATGAGAATTGTTTTTACACTTCTTGTTTTAGGCCTATTGAACTTCTCTAATTAGTGCTCATTACTTTCTCAATAATTGGTAAAATAAAAACAATGGGTCATATTCATAAAAACGAAGGATATCCTTCCAAAAATAAGGTGGAAGTATGAGGTTATGATTTAAAGTAAAAGGTAGAAGTATAAGCATTTCCTTTTTTCCGTATTCGTAATGATTACCTTATACTTGTGAGGATATCCTCTAAGCACAAGTAAAATGTTAGCTTGTCTGGGGCCTGAGCAACATGCTAGAACTTAACATGTCCTAACCTCATGTCCCTGCTTCCTTAACTTCAACTTATACAAAATTCACCAAAATGTGTTATTTGAGTTTGAAAAACATTTATTTGTTAGACAAACACAATTTTATATCAAAAACTTGTTCATTATGTAATTTGGTAAATGTGTAATTGCTTTAACAAGACATTTTAAAACATTTTAAAACAATAGTCTATTATTTTACAAACTTGTAAACTGAATTATTATCAATAAAATTTTTTATTATAATACTCAAGTTTCTTCGAATTTGTTGTCCTTGACGGCGAAGAGCTAGTTTGTCATTATTATTAACGTCGTGGTTTTCTTCATCTTCTTCTGATACTTCTTCAGCTGGTTCGAAATCAGGATTGTCCAAAATTTTTGCAACGTTATGGAGCACAACACAGGTAATGATTATGTTTAGTACATTTTCCAATTTCATGCGACAAACCTAGTGTAAGATAGGAAACCGGCGCTTCAGTTTGCCAAAACATCATTCTACTATTACTCTTTGTTTTTTTAAAAGCTTGTTATAATAATTTACCTTTGTACCAGGAGTAGGATTTCTAAATGGAGTCATGACGGTATGGTTCTACCCCATATCTGTCATCAACAAGTAGCACAACATTGCCTTTATTTCTTATTAGTAATGAAACTTGTGAATTTTTCCATATCTTGGAGTCAAGCACGGATCCAGGACAACTAACATCTACACTAGTGATTCTCTGGCATCATAAAGTGGCTTGAACATTTAGAGTAGGCTTACCTTTTCGACTAATGTATTCACCTCCATGGAGTTTTGGTTTTAGTACCCCTATGTGGGTACAATCAACTACACCAATAGCTGCCGGAAACTTATATTTAGTTTGCCATAACTGTTTTGCCTCTGTTATTTCAGTATTGGTAGTTGGAAACTTTATAAATTCATTTGCATGAGCAATTGTACTGTCAACTACTACATTGACAGTCCGAGACACCGTAGCTTGACTAACACCAAGTCCTTGGCCAATACCTTTTTGAAACCAGGATAACTGAGATAGCATAAGCACACCTATATTCTATGAACAGAGGACAATGCACCTCCCCGAGTTTCTTCGCTTTTACCTAAAAACCTATACCCAAGCCATTGTAGATTTTCTTCTTCAAAACGGTATAACACTTTAAAATCTCGAACAAGTGTAGGTAAGCGGGGCTTATAATGTTTCACATCCCTCACAACCATAACATCTGCCATCGCTCTGAAAATCGCGGAAACAACCTTTTACTACAGCGGCGAGTCTGCTACTGACCAACCTCAGAATTTGTTGAATGATATGCTTAATATTTGAAATAAAAGATACAGATTATGAATTTCCATTTACTTCAATATGAATTAAATGAATCAACTTTGAATGATTAGGCCTACCTTATACTCGAAAAGTAAAAGGGTTTACTTTAATTTATTATACATACAAGTGGAAGGATTTCCTTCAAATTATGCAAGTATAAGGTTAACCTCATTTTTATGAATACGACCCAATATCTCAACACTACAATAATAACTATAAACAGTTTATAGCAATGGTGAAAATACCATCTGCCAGTTTAGCATTTAAGTACACTGGCAGTTCAGTTAATTAACTTTATATCCTTATAACTTAAAACTAATAACATAAACTTAATTTAGTGTAATATTTACCTTTTTATCTCCCTTTTCTCTTAAGATCACTGGTCATTGGTTATCTACCCACAGACAGTCTTCTTTCAAGAGCTATCATGTTAGCATCAATCTGGTAGTGAAAGGTCACATTTATAGGTTATGACTTTGAGTTACACCTCAATTCGGGACGTTCTGCCTTGTGATTTACATTACGTTTATAATATCATCATGTATTTTGTTGAAATTGCTTTTAAGAATATCACAATTAAAAACTATTGTTCTGTAGTTTGTAGAGAAAACTTTTAGTTTATGTTTATACAGATAATATATATTATGCAAACCAAATCCAAGCAAATTGGAAGTTGTGTTCGTGTGTGTTGAATGTTAATTTTTGTTGGTAGGTTGCCAGTGTACTTATCTTTATCCTGACTGTATTAGCATGTAAAAATATATCATCTCATCCCAATGAAATGAACATTGATGTGCACAAGGCAACAAGTAAGTAAAACTATATCTGTTTGTATAAAATGAATTTAAATTTTGTTATGATATGCTCTTATGACCAGCTTGTAAATGGCAGTGAATTAGCAGATGTCGCAGTTCAACGCACAGCTAATATTGTAATGTATAGCTGGTGTTGCAATGTTTAACTGTTATTACAATGTATCACTGATAGTGCAATGTATTACTGATAGATA
>JAGFPH010003324.1:68747-87968 GCA_018207615.1 Philaenus spumarius | reverse complement strand
TCCTCAAATGTTGTCCTCACCTTTACTCTGACCTGGTGGCTCCGACATTCGGACAGCTCAGCTCTCTTGCCCTGATGTCCACCTGGGCTGGAACACCTCACGGTAAAAGCTTCTCTCTCCATACCGGCGTCTACACCCCAAGAACTCTCCTCACCCAAGAACTTTTCCCAAAATACCTATCTTGTAATGTGTTCTCCCTATTTAAAACTTCTGTCCCCCCTCTCAGTTTTCCCCGCCTAGTCTTGTTACCTAAATGTTGGTATACTTAAAAATGCAATTCTCCATTACATCAATTCTAATTACATAACTATCTACTCTCTACTGTGATATTACTTACTTGACCTTTCTAATACAATCAATTCTACTATTAATTGTTGAACATTTATCAACATTGTTGTTGTCCAACAACACTACCTAACAACTCATTTCATTTCGTAATACCCCCATACAAACACTATTGAACAAAGGTGTCCAAAAGTATAAGGCTATGTTGAATAATTACACTGGGTGATTCAGAACTATAATCCTCGGTAGCTTATTCTATAGCTAAAATAAGGGAAAAAAATCATATAAACATAGGCCCGAAAACGCTTCGCTTTCCAGATATCCGTCATTTTTTCAAAATAATTCATATCTAGAGAAATTTTTGACTGATTCAGTTTAAACTTGACATAAAGTATAACCTAACAATGATTTATCACAAGAAAAATAAGCGATTATATCCAATCATGCGTTTCAAAATGACGGCTGCTTCAACCTAAATTACTCAAAAACCGTAAGTTTTAACAAAAAATTTCAAGACACCTTTTGTGTAGCCCTACCGATTCTCTATCGGTTGATCTCACTGTCAAAACAAGGATAATAGTTATGAGTAATAAAATTGGTTTGTTCAACCCGACATCCTATACCAACACAGTAAACACAACAATATTAAAATAATTTAAACTACTAATTGTCTCGTATAATTTTATGAGAAGTAGCCTACAATTCTACGGATACTACACACGTGACCATGGCCGAATAAACTGCCGAAACGGCCGTCGCGTAAAGAAAAAGCAACATAGACGGAGAGCAGAGACGTAAGTAGTTTAAATTATATTATAATTTAAAGTTCTCCAGTAGGGCGAAGAATATATAAAACAACAATATTGTATGTACATATGCTGTTATTGTCTTTAACTTAGCTATTATCCTTCATCCGAGTGTTTTGACAGTGTGACCATCCGATTGTTTTGACTGTGAGACCGTCCTGTAGGGAATCAAAAGGGACGGGCTACAAAAAAGGTGTCTTGACATCTTTTGTTAAAATGTACTGTTTTTGAGTAATTTAGGATTGAACAATTCAAACAGCCGCCATTTTCAAACGCATGATTGGATATAATCGCTTATTTTTCTTGAAATAGATCATTGTTAGGTTGAATTTCATGACAAGTTTGAACTCAATCAGTCAAACATTTCTCTAGATACGAATTATTTTGTACAAAAAACAAAATGGCGGATATCTGGAAAGCGAAGCAGTTTTGGGGGTATGTTTATATGAACTTTTCTTATTTTTATCTAAACAATGAGCTGCCAAAACATTGCCGTATAGTTCAGAATCACAACGTATAACGCTGTAAAATGCATTTCAAAATTCGGTCGTTTATACAGATTGACAATCAAGTTTCTATACTGAATTACAGTATTACTAAGGCATTTTGAGTATCTTCTCAGCTAAACTTAAATAAGTAAATTTGACTAAGTATATTAATGATGTTATTATATTACTTACAAATTACATTACACATAATTTAAACGCTAAGTTATAAATACCTAATATGAATCAAAAATATGTAACACATTTACATTAAGAATTGTATTCTGTTATAAATATACAGTAATCATTATAATATACCACTTGACTGTAACCTAAATATCTCTTCTTAAAATTATTCATTTATGTAAAGCACACAAAACTTTCCTTTTTAATGTGTGCGATATATATAAAAAAAAGAAGCCCTGACTGACTGACTGATCCATAATCAACGTACAGTCAAAACTATGATAGCTAGAGCTTTAAAATTGTCAAGGTACCTTCATACCATTATGTAAAAGTGCACTAAGAAAGAATTTAGCAAAATATTGATTTTATCGATTGAAAATGATATCATCTAATATGACTAACCAATGCATGTGCAACGAGATTCTATGCAAAACATTATCCATTAAGCACATAATCTTATTAAAAATATAAGGACAATTTTATTTAGATATAAAACAAAAATATAAAGCTTACTCAATGGTCGAGAATGAATAAAATTACAATGTAGGGAAGTTTAAATGAAAACTCTCATAGAAAAGTTAAACTAAGTTGTACAATTGTACTAAACAAATCAAAACATGATTGAATATTTTCTTTGTATCAGCAATTGCTTATATTCTACATTTTGAAATGTCATAAATTTGTTTTAGAAGATACCTGGTAATTGTGAACCAGAACAACTAACTTAAAACACCAGAGTACACAAAGTAAATAAACCGAATTTTATAACATTTTTCCATAACTCGGCTAAAGTAGTATTTAACGAATATTTTAAAGTTACAAAAAAAAATTAACTGTAATAAGAAGTTATAATGTAAGGACATACTTTGAGTCGACGTTTACTATAAAAACTCGTGGTTTAATTAGGATTACCGGTTAATAAAACTTGTAATTAAATAATGTGAGAAGTTTTAGTGGATTTAGATTGATTTAGAATAGAAACTTTGTATAGTTTATAAATTGTTACATAAGTAAAGTTACTTATTATATAATTAAAATCAAACAAAACTTGAACAATCAGGGGGATTTTTTTCAAATCGTATAGAAAAGGTGTGAATGTAAATCATTGCGTATCATTCCGATAAAATGTAAATAGTTTACAACTTTTATTTATGAAATATAATTAATATTAATACTGGTAAACTATTTTACTTGTATTATAAAACCAAAAATGCTATTTGAGGTACACCAATTATTCAAATAGTATAATATTAAAGTTTAGTGTGTCAAGCACGCATGAATATTACAAATTTCAAAATTGTCATTTAATATTGCTCATATTGTTTCAGTTAGTGTTCTGACATTTAATGATGTTTGCCATTAAGCATAAAATATAGTATAAGTCTTTAATATTTCAGTCAAATCCTTAGCAACATCCTTAGCAACGAAGAGTATTAAAAATGACATTAACTTTAAGTCTATATTCGAGTGGTTTATCTCATAGCATCACAGCAACATAGGACAAGCACAACGGGCAACGCAACCAGTAATAATAAATTGATTTTGTTAAAGTTATTTTTTATTACAATGTTATACAATTTTAAACTTTATGTACAATTTAATTTAAATCATGTCGCAACTATTAGTTTCTAGTTTGACTTATCGATGCTCATCCATAATAAGGGTATCCAGAGTATATTCCGTGACCTCCATATCCGCCATACCCTCCATATCCATAGCTCTTGTAGCCGATACCAACAGGCGCTGCGAATCCACCATAACCGTAACCACCATAGCTGGGATAGTGAGGGGCTGCAAAACCTATACAATTTCAATAAATAAATATAATCAATTGAATTCGCTAAATCTAATATTTTAAAATACACTTAACTACTATTATTTACAAAATTTGTATGCAAGTTCCAACATTTTATTCAATAGCTAATTATGTATTTTAACGAAACTGTTGAGGCTTCGTCATGTCTGTGTGCACGGCTCAGCCTCGTAGATACCCTCTGTTAGTCCAGACGGAGGCTAGGTTTTTGAGTAAACGAGCCATACGTGATTTTTTTATTGAAAACGACTTGAGCGTTCCCCTTATTTCTGTGCTACAGGGGCATAACGAAAAACACAGCTAATATCTCACATTTAGTTTTTTTTCACGATCGGTTAGCCCTTCTGGTTTCCAAAAATCGATCAAAACGTAGAAAAACATAATATAGCCTCTATAACTTAATTTTGTAAATTCGCTCAACCCACGTCAGTGGATCAGCTGCGTGATTTAGTTATTATTTTACTTTAATGTGGAATTTTTCATAGATCCTAAATTATAATTTATAAAATGATGTTTAGCAAAGCAGATTTATCAGGAATATTACATTTTAAATGAGACAAGTTTTCTTTAATGTGTATCTTCAAGGCTCTTTTAGTTTTACAAAATATACAAATTTAAACGTAGCTTTGTCAGCTGGGAATAATCTTCGTAAAATGTTAAGTAAACCTAAAAATAAAATTTAAAAACCACACAAATCCAGAATTCATTGCGCATGTTGTGAAATGTGTCCGAAGAAATAGCAAATCTTAGCAAACAACTTAGCAAATTTATAATCAGTTTATTACTCTTCATAACCAACAGCTTTTTTACGTTAGAATAACAAACTAAAAGCAAACAGAAACAGAAATCAACGAAAAATGCTTACTCAATTATAGTTCAATTCACACATCTGTTGTTACATATTATAAATAAAGCAACTGATTTGGATACAATTTTTAAATAATTTTAGGTTAAGCCTACAATTAACCAAAACACGTTTATTTTCAACCAATTTGGCAAATTTATAATAGTGTAATAATTAATCTTCTCAACTAACAGTTGTATTATATTTAGTAAAGCAAACAAAAGGCTTACTGTATTCTAAGTCAAACATCTTGTGTTACATATTATATTATTTTCTTTAGTTGGTAGCATCGAAATTTGATTGTAATGTTGATTATTTAATTATTAATGGTGAAATTACAACGTAAGCAGCAATTCGTATTATTGGGATGGTCGCATTTCTATTTTGATCCCTGTCTTACATTAGCTACGTGTAGGTCACTGTTAGATCGTCATTACCGTAAACATATCAGTGTATACAATAATCTGTTTGTATTGGATCACCGCAGGGTTGGTGAGTGAGGCGAGCAGGGGCGGATCCCCTACTGCCGTCATACAGACATTTTACGTCAAACCAGCAGCAAAAACCAATGTTCAACGTGGCTTGAAGCGCAGCCTCACCACCGTAATTTCCAACTTACACCTTTGATTCTCATTGTAGATTTTTTGTAACGTTTTGGGCTTCTGTATTATGCTACGCCGACTGATTATGGGGTGAAATATTGCACAGAGTTGCGTTTAGTAAACTCAAACGCAGAATTAAATAGAATAAACAATCATTTTTGTAAAACCCACTCCATTCGTGTACAGTGCAAATTTAGTTTATTCTGCTGCGATTGGTATAGGCCTAATTTAACTTGGGTATTTTAAATTCAACTAAACATGATTTTCAATATATTTTCTTTTTTAATCTTTCAGTCGAGTGATATGTTTACACAATAGTAACAAATACCCCCACCTGGAAATATCAAATCGATACATCTGAAAATCTGAAAAAGGTTAAAAATATAGCTTTTGGTAACTTCATGCATTGAAAAACAACGGTCATATTGATATGCCATGTGTTGGTAATACACAAGAAAAATACTTATAAATAATTTGAACTTGAAAGTAAAATTACGTGGTCCACTTAATGCCTGTGTATTTGATATTAATATAAATTTACGTCTTAAAAGTTGTGGGAAACACGGATATATATATAAGCCTATAAACAAGTAGACCATTTTGTTTGTTTTTATTTAAAATACACAGCTCACTTGATATATTTGTCGGTTTAGTAGTCAGCTGTTTACTATGAATCTCTAAACTGAGATCTTTTCTATTGGAGGACGTATAGAAAAATTAAATTTTAACCTCAGCCTATTTCAAAATTTGAAAATTAAATAATGCAGAATCCAGAAATAGAAGCCTAGAGCTTAGCAGTCAAAACACGAGTAACTAACAAAATATAAAATACAAACTGTAATAGAAATCACAGGTTAAACAGTCCTGCGTTTTTCGCTGTTCTCCGTTATTTTTAGGTTAAGTTTTAACATAATAGAAGCCTCTATGCTTTTAGAACCAAACATTAAAAAACGAAAACATTTTTGCCATAATGCTTAACTTATAACATTTTTATCTGAACTTCTATGAAATTATATTTGTAACAAATAGTTAATGCAAAATATACGATAAATTAAAACGCCTTTGATTTCTTCAGTACTGATAAAACCCCAAACATTGTTCTAAAATAACATTCAACGAACTGGTTCCGCTATGTTTCCCAGTGAGGATACATCTCAATGCACAACAAATTGTCAGCTTACCATATCCATAGCCGCCATATTTTCCAACACCGCCATATCCGGATCCATAATGACCACCATACGCTGCTATTGGATATCCATATCCACCGTACCCTCCATATCCGTGACCGTATCCAACGACTGGTGTAGGGATACCGTAACCTAAACCATAAGAACTGCTGGCTTTGAGGTCTGGCTTTTGTGCAGAGCTTTCAGCTGGGGCTGCAACAACTGGCGTAGCAGGTTTCTGGTCTGCTGAGTCAACACTGCAGAAAGTGGCGCAAAACCCGAGGAAAATCTGAAAATATAGTTGTGTAGGATAAAGTAAGTTTCAATATACATTCTGTAAGAACATAATATGCACACGAGTATAGTTAAAGTCCCTTTAACACACCTTATTAATTTTGTTACTGAAAATAAGTTAACACAACTTTGCATACATCTTCTGTTGCATAACAGCACAAATGTTTTAACATATCTGAACCTCCATGATTATGTGGGGGGGGAGGGGGGGGGGGGGGGGGTTAACAATTGCAAATGTGAAGGTAGGTCAAGTCCATTACTTTGAAACGAGATATTAAGCTCTAGTTTGCGCAAGTCTGTTTCTTTTTTAATAAGCTTTTCAATGGTGTATTACATGAACTACCTTTACATTTGAAATTGTTAACCCTCTCAAGCCCCTAAAATCATAGAGGGTGAGATATACCAGGTGTCTTAAAAGTCCCACCCCCCACTTTAACTTTTGTGTTTGTTAAAACAAACAAATATCCTTTGGGGAACGATACTAACTTAGTCCAAAGTATATTTTGAAGCAATCGGAAATTTTGAGTGTCCCCTAAAAATGGGGGATTATGGGGGCAACTCAAAATTTTTAATGGGAAGTATGGTCATGTGATGCCTCATTTTAAAGGCCTATTTAAGTCTAGGAAAATGGCATAAAGAAAAAAATCGGACCACCCAAAACAAAATGGCGGCCCTAAACCTGTTGAAATAAATCGACATAAAGTCGCTAATGCTTTAAAATCAATTTAGTAAATTTTATGTTTTACAAAATTTTCTAAGATGTAGGAGTCGACTTAAAATGTACGAAATCGATTTGGAAGCAATATTTTAGGTCAAACACTTTGAAATAAACATTTTTTGTCTCTTGAATTTTTTTCTAAAAACTTGAAATTTTTCGAAATATTAGCAACTTTATGTCGATTTATTTCAACACGTTTAGGGCCGCCATTTTGTTTTGGGTCATCCGATTTTTATTTTCTTTATGTCATTTTCCTAGTCTTAAATATACCTTTAATATGAGATATCATATGATCATACTTCCCATTTAAAAAGTTTGAGTTGCCCCCAAAATCCCTGGTATGTCAATCCCTGGTAATCCCAAAATAAAGACACCTGGTATGTCACAAGACAAGATGTATACAAAGTTTTGTTAACTTATTTTCAGCAACAAAAATAATAAATGGGGTTAAAGGAACTTTATGAACAGTCTGTAAATTATGTACAATATATTATACATTGTTGTTGTTATGTTTCACAGTTTTATTTCCAAAGTCTATAGTCATTCATAGGTTTTAAGTTTCACTAATTTTAAGGTCTGAAATAGTTTTATTTTTATTAATAGTTAGAGCTGTTTTTCATTTGTCGAGATTTTTTTTACTTTGGGTTTTTAAATTCTAGAAGTAAAATATACTCATGATCCTCACGCGATGATGAAAAAACAACACGTGATAAAGCAAGTATACTTTTTCGTACAGATATTGATTTTAGGAGTTCAATAATAATGTTTATAACCTGCGTTTAAATTATTGGTTTTCATTTCTATCTATATATATAAAATTCAATGTATGTCCGTCTGTTTGTACGTTTGTATGTTTGTCCTTTATGCGTTACCAAACCGTCCATCCGATTGTTTTGAAATTTTCCATAGTAACACAGGTTAACCCTGGGAAGGTTTTATTCCATTTACCGAAGTCCTAGGACATTAGGGCTACGCCCCAGTGACCCTCAAAGTTTCAATGTTAATCTTATGGAAGGTCAATCTTAAGGAAGAAGAAGAAAGATTTCTTTTGATTTTATCAGAGGCACAAAAAACAGCTGTTCGTATGAAAAGCTTAAAACAGCTGATTTTGATCAACAACTGATTTGGATCAAAAACTGAATATAATTTTAGGTTAGGCCTACAATGAACTTTTTTTTTCTTCTTCTTTTTTTTACAATGAACTAAAACACTTGGGCTAATTATTAGTATCAGGTTGATTTGTCTATCCGTGCAAAGCCGGGTCGGGCCAGCTAGTATTATATAAAAATATGACTGTTATTCTCGCAAAAACTTTAGTCATACTGCAGGTACAACAGAATCTAGGTCACCACTACCCCATAACCTAAATATCAGAGTATACAATGTTCTGTTTGCATTTGCTTCTACACGAGTGCTATTTGGGAGCGAACGGCGAAATCATGAGTTGCTTTAAGGGTTGGTGAGCGAAGCGAGAAGGGGTAGAACCCTTTAGTAAATAGTAAAAGGAAAAACAATTATCAACAATATCAACTCTCTTATTAGATATAATTACAACTGAAACAAATTCACTAATAGTATTATAAATGGGCGGGAGCTTACAAAATAAGTCAGGCAAAATTGGCTCTTCACTACAAAAATGCAAAAATTAAACTATTTAAAACCATCCAAAACATGAGATTTAACAAGAAATGTATTGAACACGACCTAATTCCTAACTACATATGCATAAAAATTAACAATAACTCGAATGTTGCTAATCAAACCAAAATAATTAGTGACATTTGTTTGTGCGTTTTTTGTGTTTTGTGGTTTCGTGTTTCGTTGAATGTGTTTTACGACGATCTCACTAGTGAGAGAAATAGTTTTATTTAACAGTGTATTTTTGTATGATATGAATTAATGTGACCAGAAGATGGGGTAACCCGAAACTTCAGTAGTCACATCAAACAACATAATACAGGATTGAATAAGACGTATACAGGTAAATTTATACCAATTTAACATATTTTGTTATAGTTTGTTAGTTCTAAAGAGCGAATTACTAAGTTTTGCTTCACTTAAGCGAGTGCTTAATCTATTCGAAGCTGGTTCACTTCTAGTGAGCATTAAGGAACTAGCCAACCAATAAAAACATTAATTACAAAATAGTTAATGGACTTTATCCACCTTGTATGTTAAAATTGAAGACGAAGCAGTATTGTAGTCCAACTAAATACTAGGGGACTAGTACACCTGCTCACTTCGCGGCGTGGCGGCTCATGTCGAAGCCAATGCAAACAGATTATTGCATACTTTGATAATATCACGGAGATGACGATGGATTAGAGCAGATCTAACTAGGGTGGTGGGGTTAGCGGTGACCTTTACATAATGTAAGACAGAGATCGAAATAGGGTCGACCAGCCCCAATAATTCGAATTGTTTCATGAGTTGAAATTTCAGCTTTAATATTTAAAATAACCAGTGATCGACATTTCAAACTAATTTTGATGTTACCAACTAAAGGAACCAATAAAATATGTAACACCAAATGTTTGGCTTACAGTGCAGTAAGCCTTTTGTTTGCTTTACCTAATCGAAACAAACTGTTAGTTGTAAAGAACAATTAACTGATTTTAAATTTGTCAAATTGATTGCAAATAACGTGCTTTGGTTCATTGTAGGCCTTAACTTAAAATTATGTTAAGTTTTTTATCCAAATCAGTTGTTATATTTATAATAAGTAACAACAGACGTCCGAATGGAATTGTAATACAGTTTTAGTTTGCTTTATTTTGTTAATCCAAACTAAATAGTTCGACCACGAAGCTGGACCGCTGACGTGACTTGAGCAAATTTCCAAATTAAGTTTATATGCCTATGTTTTAGGGTTTCAACCAACAATTCAAGTAATAGGTCTACTCACGAAGGCGTTGAACAGCTGTCTGTGTGTACGCAATATATTAGTAGAATTTGTTTGCGCCTAGTGGCCTCGAAAGTTTGCACCACTTGGCTTCGAACCGGGTACTTTTATGGTATTTTACGTTTTGACCGATTTTGGGGGAACCAAGCGAGCTATAAGGTCGCGTAAAAAAACCAAAATGTGCAGAATAACATCCTACATTTATATTTTTAGAAAAAACTGTAATCAAGTTTCATTCTCGTAGTAAAAATCTCAAAAAATAGTTACTTCCGGTCAAAAAACGTACTTCCGGTTGTTGGATTTTTTTGGCTAGCGAACTCGTCTGAGCTACGTAAACAACCAACACGTGTACCAAATTTGGACCAAATCGGACTTAAAATGCGGCCGCTAGAGTGCGAACACATATATACATATATACTGTATATATGAATTTTAATGACACCCTAAAACGTGTTCTGGGGACCATGATCGGTGCTCATTTGCTACTCCCGACCTTGGGTCTCACCATAAGGGCCACTGCAATAGCTCATTTTTCCTATGGAAATTCGCTAAAAAGCTGTTGGTTGAGAATAGTAATAAACTGATTATAAATTTGCTAAGTTGGTAATGAATGTAAAGAAACATGTTTACTAAGCTTTTGATCCAAACAGCTGTTTTATGTGATATAGTGCTGGGAGTAAACTCTTA
The DNA here is from genome assembly GCA_018207615.1 of Philaenus spumarius. Taxonomy (NCBI): domain Eukaryota; kingdom Metazoa; phylum Arthropoda; class Insecta; order Hemiptera; family Aphrophoridae; genus Philaenus; species Philaenus spumarius. The sequence continues at coordinate 77,177 of JAGFPH010003324.1, read as the reverse complement.
ATGTTCACGCTTTAAAATGCAAATTTTTCAAAATCCTTCCTTAGTGTGCGTTTATGACCTCGTAAGAATATACACTTAAATTTTCGTATTTCTACCGTAAGTAGTTTTTGCTCTACGGTACGTTGAATGTGTGCCAGACAGTCAGGACAAAGCCGTTTATACGTAGATTATGCGAAAGGAAACACCTAACAACACAGCACCAAGTCCTGTGACCAACAATTTTTACAAAAACTAATAGCCTACCTGTTGATCATACAAGGTGGTCGAAGTCTATTTGAATATCTATAGTCCAGTCACTTAAGCCAAAAAGAGGGTCAACCTCGGAATGAGAGATAATAGGCCTAAGCTGTAAACTCGTATAAACCTTTATTTTGGCATTCTAAAAGTTGTCTCAAAAGTCTCATAAAATCTCGTGTCCGCGCGCTCTCCGCACTCCATCTCAAAAACAGTTAACCGTAACAAAAATCGTAGAGAATTTTATGTTCTACAATTTTTATATTAGATGCAAATAGCATTGAAACTATAGGAAGCGAGATATTTGTAAAAAGCTGATTTTTTGACCTTGAATATTTTAAGACGCAAACACGTAATTTTATGAGACTTTTGAGACAACTTTTAGAATGCCAAAATAAAGGTTTATACGAGTTTAGAGCTTATTATCTCTCATTCCGAGGTGAAACCTCTAATATGACTGGACCACGATGATATTGAAATTAAAACTATTCTTTACTTGCCTTCTAGTTGAGTGGTTAGAGTACTTGATTAGAAGGCCATAGATTTTTGTCTAGTTGGAAAAAAACGTTGTTTTATGTTGGATCAAAGGTTGTCGATTGTTTGAAAATAAACGGTACCAGGAACTGGCACATATTTTCTAACAAACATGTTTAAATTATTAAACCGATTCACTGTGACTTGTAGGGTGGGGTAGGAGAGGTGATTTTGTATTAAAGTTGGAGATTAACTAATAAATATTATTGTTATTATCTAGAGAGAAAAATATTCGATCGATTTCGAACAAATTTCCACCAAACACGTCAATTAGGCCTTTATAGATGCACGAAAAAAGGTTTTGAACATTTTTGAAAAACAACCCCCTTTATGGCCAAAAAACACCCAAAAATCAGTTATTATTATTATTATTAGCTAAACGAGAATTTTTAGAAAGTTGCGGTTTTTTTGCATATCGTAGGGTACATTAAAGGCTTCAAATAAGCCAAATTTTATCAAAATCGTTAGAGCCGTTTTTTTTTATAAAAAAATAATAACTGATTTTTTTGCGTTTTTTTTTTGCCAAAAAGGGGGTTGTTTTCAAAAATTTTCAAAACCGTTTTTCGTGCATCTATACAGGCCTACTTGACATGTCTGGTGCAAATTTGTTTGAAATCGATCGAATAGTTTTCGCTCTAGCTTTGTTTACATACATACATACATACATACATACAGACAGACATTTTGTACAAACCACTTTTTTGGACTCAGGGGGTCCCAAAACGGATATTTCCACAAAAATCTCAACATCGATTTTTTTTGCGATCACTATACTTTCTCTATATGCCTACTATAGTATAGTGAGAAAGGTAAAAATGGTGGCTCCTGTTCTTGAGATGAAAACATAAACATTTTGAAATATTACACCTTTACAAAATTGAAGGAAAAAGTAAACCTGTCACTTACCAATATTACTGTAGTCGATGCCATTTCGATTAATCGTTTTGGGTCAACGATATGCAAAAGTTGAACAGTGAATGATCCCATTCTCCCTTCCCGGTCTTTTATACCGTAGACTCGAAATCCTTAGCCTTTGTAGCATTACACGGTAGAAGGAGCAACGTGCAAGGTTAGCTCACCATATTTCCCAATAATTTTAATAACTCTTCGACATACTCCATTGAATACAGTGATTTCACGCTCTTGAAAATAGTTGTGGATATTGTTAACAGTGTGCGACAATCGTTGAAAAACAGTCGAGTCAATTTGCTTCGACCTTGATCAAAGTTGTTCGCATTGTCTACTGCTTGCGGGATATTCACGTTCTTTAACCGTATTAGAGTGTTGTCTGACAGTTTAATACTATGCAACTGAAAAACCGATGCGTTGCGTTTGCGACTGAATTCCCCGATACACCGTGCGATGCATCGTCCATACATTGGATACCGGGAACATGTGAAAGTGTGACAATTAGATTAGAACGAATGTTTTCAAAGGGTTGTGGACTAAAGTCGTACAACCGTTAACTTTATAAGGGGCACTGCTTCTGCGCCTGCTCGTAAATTACATTCCGGTCCTTTAGGCTCGAGTAAACTGCGTAGAATAAATGGGATAGATACTCGGATGCAGTAAAATGCACAAAAACCCTCTTAGCCGTCCCTGCTCGCTTCGCTCACCAACACCCGCGGCGACTCGAGGCTTAGAGAATATTGCATCTATATTATATAAAAGCCAAAACCCACTGACTCACTCATCACGATTTCTCAAAAACTACCGAACGGATTGGAATGAAATTTGGTATGTAGCTTCCTCTAGGGCCATAGGTGCTCACTAAGAAAGGGTTTGAAAAAATTCGAAATTTTAGGGGGGTTCGGGGGGATCAAAGTTGTTTAAAAACGATTTCTTCAAAACTACCTAATGGATTGGAATGAAATTTGGTATGTAGCTTCCGTTAGGGCCATAGGTGCTCACTAAGAAAGGGTTTGAAAAAATTCGAAATTTTAGGGGGGTTTGGGGGATCAAAGTTATTAAAAAACGACTTCTTCAAAACTACCGAACGGATTGGAATGAAATTTGTTATGTAGCTTCCTCTAGGGCCATAGGAGCTCACTAAGAAAGGGTTTGAAAAATTTCGAAATTTTAGGAGGGGTTTGGGGGGATCAAAGTTACTAAAATCATAATTTCAGATCTTTTATTATTATGACAATAGTGCTTTTATTATTTAAGATATATATATATATATAAAAGCCAAATACCACTCACTGATTGAACACTTAAAAAGAATACAATTACGTTAAAAAGAATGAAAATACGAACCACCACGGGCAACGCCGTACGGGTCAGCTAGTACTGTTATATTTTCACGGGAGTGACAGATTTTTTTAAATTTCTATAAAGAAGAGAGGCTATTTTCAAACTGATAAAATAGGCCTAGTAAAAAATAAAGTTACTATAATTTTAATAGTAATATATGTTTGAATTATGATACAGTAAGCCTTTTTCTTTGTTTGTGTTTGGTTTTTGCCTAGCCTAAAAAAAAAAACAGTTGGTTGCAAAGAATAATTACCTGATTCTAAATTTGCCAATTTGGTTGATATGGTAAAAAAATAAACGCTTTAAGAAACGTGTGTTGGTTCAGTGTTCAGTATACGCTTAACCTAAAAGTATGTTACACTTAAGATCCAAATCAGTGGTTTTATTTGTAATATATAACAACTTATGTTTGAGTTATAATACAGAATGCCTTTTTCATTTATTTTTTGTTTGAGTTTGTTTTAATTTTGTTAACCTAACCTAAAATATTTTGTTGTGGAAAATAATTAACTAATTCTCTATTTGCTTAGTTGGTTGCTAGGGTAGTGAATGTAAATGCGTTCGACAAACGTGTGTTGGTTCAGTAGGCCTATAATATCCTAGAAATGTGTTGCTAAGCTTTTGTTTCAAATCAGATGATTTATCTGTTATAATGCTGGAAATAAACCCCTTTAATTTGATTATTTACAACCCTTAAATCAATATTTAAAAACTCCTTTATTAGTGCACTTCTACATAGTGGTATGAAGTTACCCTGACAGTGTTAAGGATCTAACTATCATAGTTTTGGCTGTACTTTCATTGTGAATCAGTCAGGCAGGACTTCTTATTGTACGCGTATATAAATTCTATAAGTATTGTTCTTCATTTTTCTCTTTGTACCAACAACAGATATTGGTGATGTGTATTAAAAAATTCTTGGTGATAAACTATTTGGTACTAGTGACAACATAGTTCGTTTAAATTTTTAACTTCCCGCTAAGAAAATTGAAAATTTTCTTAGCGGGAAGTTATTGGTTTCACCCCGTTTTTCGAAAATCGAGTATTCATCAGATCTCGACGTTTTGAGGTCCTAGGAATCTTCCCTGACCACTCCCAAGAGGGTGTCACCCTGTCTGTATGTATGTGTGTGTGTGTGTGTAAGTATGTCACCCGCTTATAACTTTTGAACGGCTTAACCGATTGGATCCTACCAAACGGCGTTCTAAAGAGTTCCATCAAACTTAGATTTAATGAAAATTTCAACTAATTCGGACCGGTAGGTTCTGAAAAATTTCGAAAAAACTAAGAAATAAAATTTTTTCAAATCAGTTTTTTTTAGAATAACTTTTAAACGGCTTTACCGATCAATTCCAAAATCTAATCAGCTTTTAACCTTAAAAAGCGACGTCGATCGCTTACCAGTCCGGTCAAAATCGGTTAATTCGTTCGTGAGATATCGTGAACGAAAGAAAATAAAAAAAGTGTTTTTTCTCAATTTCTCCGAAATGTTTCATCAGAAAAAATTTTTTTGTCGATTCTTTCAATGGACTCAAAAAACTGCATCGATTGCCGCAAATTGCATAAAAATCGGTTGATTCATTCGCGAGATATCGTGAACGAAAGAAAATCAAAAAAAGTGTTTTTCCTCAATTTCACCGAAAATTTTCATCTGAAAAATGTTTGTTGTTGATCCTTTCAATGGACTTAAAAAAACTGCATCGATCGCCGCAAATCGGATAAAAATTGGTTGATTCATTCAAAAGTTATGGCACTTCAAAATTTCCAAAAATAGTGTTTATCAAACTTGTATCATACTTTTGTAATTATACTTAGCGGGAAGTTACAGGGATGGCCTTTAGGGTCAATCGTTTTCCAAATTTTTTTTACTATTATAACAAAGGTAATATAATATAATAAATTATACAAACGAATATAATTCTGTACTTAAAAAATCAGAAATCAAATGATGATGCTAGACCAAACATCTATTCTAAAATAACATTTTGAGAATCTTTAAGCAGACCCACATTTATAATATAGAATGATCTTTTTGGACAATAAAACCTAATTGAAAAATTACCGCCATTTCCCAATATGGCACCCTAGTAGTTTCTTCTTTTTAATTGAACTTGAATTATGATTTTTCGATTTTTGGAAGGCTTTATCAACTTGGGGACAGGAGCTAAAAATATAATTTAAAATATGTTATTGATGCTAAACATGCATTTGAAATGGCACAATTTATCAAGCTGGCATGTTTCATTAAGGGCTATAAAAAATACACATTTTTACAAAACAAATTTATTTTAATGACTTTAATCAGCTGTTAAATTTTTGACCGGCCAATTATCACATATATTATTTCTCAAGGCCATTTTTTTGTCGGTACGCCATAACTTCCTTAATACATCATCAAATTACATGAGTGTGGCATCATTTTAAAGCTTTCCTTAACCGCTACACCGGAAAAATATACAAAATACAATTATACGAAAAAATAAATAAATAAAGAATCCGAAAGTAACAGTGATGTAAGATCAAGTAAGTAGTAGGGATATTTTCCTGGAGTTGGCAACACTGATAATAACAATACCCAGTTGGAGAGCTGCTGTTACGCTACTACATTGCCATTTTTAATTAATTGTAAGCGTAACACGTCTATTCTTTACTTCAACCCTCACCTATGCCCATGACGCACTAAATACCCACTATACGCACTATACGATACTAAATATACGGTGTGTACTTTAATTAAGTGGGATTTAAGTAAGTTAGAATGCTAATGCTTCGCACGGGTCAGCTAGTTACTATTATTATGTTTTTAATTTGTAATGTTTAAAGTGTGACTTCATAAGACATGTAAGTATCTTTTACATGGGAATTATGATGTTTAGCTCCTACCCACAACTAGCTGGCGTCTTAAAAAATAAAAAAATCGTAATTTTTAGTCAAATTTGCAAGAAAACAGTTTCTTTAATCTAGAAATTAAAAGAATACACAAGTGTTAAAACTAGGCCTAAAAACCATAACCATAATAAAAATACGATTTTCTGTAAGTAATTTTAAAGTTGTCCGGCGTATTTTTAAAAAATTTCAAAATAGTGTTTTGTTGCCCTTATTGATTAAATTTAAACTTTAAACATTTAACCTTTTCTGTAAACCAATTGTTGTGCCAATGGCGAAACAATAAAATAGATCACTCGGTATGTTTAATAATTACAGAAACAATAACATTATGGATCTAATGCTGTAATTTATACACAAATTGTGTGTGCCTTCTATTTGCTAAGAGTTATAAATTCAGGCTACTATAATAATAATAATAAGGTAAACTTGAACCTGTGTCACTTGTATCGGATGCCCCTTCTGCTTTCCTCGGATATGCTAAGTGATCTTATCCGCGCATTTAGAATAGACAGGTTTGGAACTATTATGATTTATAGCAAAATTATTGTAAATAATCTTGCAGTTTTCTCTAATTTCCCTCCAGCACGATTAACCTTCAGATTTAAATAAAAGGTACGATTCACCGACATGGTCTCTAGGTTCCGGTTCAGTAACAATGTTAAAGAATATAATTATTTTAATAAACACAGTCATTCAAAGTTCTGCCCTTTCAAGTAATGCAATTGGTGGTTAGATGCTGTTGTCGATTCTCGAGTAAAATAAGCTTATATAAAGTAAAAGGAAGAAATGAATTAATAAACTAATTCATCAATATTTACCTAACTAAAAATGTTATTAAAAAGATTTGCCGTCGATTTCCGTCAATTATGAGATATAAGACAAGACAACATATCCATTAAGAATAATTTAAGAGTTTTCACAACTTTTTAAATGGAAAAACGGAGTCCGAAAACGTTAGTGTATGAATTCGCTGTTTCACGCGAGGTGAAGAATACCATTAAATATGTCTACGGAATAAGTCATACTAAAATGTAATCATTGGAGCAAGGTCCTGTCTGTCTGTCCGTCTGTTACGCGATTACGTAGGGGTTTTTAATCCCGAACCACTTTCTCAATCCCGGGATTTCGGGATTGTCGGGGGTCAATCTCGGGATCCCGAGACTATTCCTTTCTTTGATAACATTACGAAAATTAGGTTTTTTAGTACTTAAATTCCTTTAAATTTTGTTTATGTACATTAAACCCTCCATAAAATTGATACATTTAGCCTATTGTACATAAATTATTTGCGTTTTTATACCATATATTTATATCTTTTCACTTTTGCTTTGAATTATATTTAAACTGTATATTAGATTTCAATTTTCCTGGTATATCAAAGACGTCAAAGATTTACCAACGGTTACCTAATAACCTTTCTTTAACATGTATATTAAACCTATAAGATTAGTTTGCCTAACCTGGGGCTGGGAACTAGGAGTTTTATCGAAACAACAACATATGAAATTGGTATTTATTTATGGAACAAACTTTAGTAATATATATTTTAAATGCTGAACGAGCACAACCGTTAAACCATTCATATATCATGATGAACCGTTAAAAAAGCTTCATATATACTAAGTGAAAGTGAAGTAAACACTATAAAACTTCTTAAAAAACAGAAAAACATATAAAAGTACACACATTTTTTAACTTAAACTAATGAAAAAAAAACTTTGAAACTAAATATCCACTGTAATTTTAACTTCTCATTATAATACCAAAACGTACAAACAAAATAATACTCTAAGTAGGCTACTCAACTACTCTACTATTTAAAACTAATTTTATTGCACACCAAACTATAGTAAACTATCACACTGTTGACTCGAGCGAGATCTTTGAAGGTCAAGTCTGTCTCTTCGGTAGGGTACCACGGCTACGGAGGGTTGGATTGGCTGATAAGAATGTATGCATATTAAAAAGTAACTTTCGCAGTTTTACATCATCAGTTCTAAGTTTTGACATAAATGATCGTATTTTTTTCTTTTAATTAATTAAAGTTATATTAGATTACAATAGTTTTGTAATATAAATAGTAACTGCACATTGTACATCATACAAACAGGTTCACGTAGAAAATAAGAAGTAAAACATCATTTACGAGAAAATCTATGAATTTCGTGTTTTTTAATCTAATTATCAATCCCGAAAATTTCCGTAAAATGGTCCGGGATCCCGAATCCCGGGATTGAAACCGCGTAGTTCAATGTTCTTCAAGTTTAACATAAATGTTCCTTGAGTCAAGAAAAGCGACTTTTATAGGGATGTTTGTAAAATACAGTTTTGATAATACACCCTGCCACAACGTATATTACGCATATTGTTCGATTTCACAGTATCTATGGTAGATTAATGGTTAGAATCAGTTCTGAAGAATCTTGGTTCGATTTTGTGAATCAACAAACATTTTGATTTTTTCAAATGTTTAAATATTAATATGTGTCTGATCCCATGAATCAATTTACGTTTTCAATA
>JAGFPH010003324.1:0-19560 GCA_018207615.1 Philaenus spumarius | reverse complement strand
ACTTGAAGGAATCTAACAAAAACAATCCACCACTGAAACAAATAAAATGGCACTGAAGGAATCTAACAAAAAAAGAGCTCAATTAATTGCAACGTTGTCAAATTGAACAGAATTCCAACTCCCATAAAAACCTGAACTAAACTAACTTAAACTCTCAATGTTTTCAATTTGTAAACAGATATAAGTAAGTAGAACTTCTTACTTTCTGAAAATTCTATGTTATATCTATCTATTCAGCAAGATGGCTGAAGGTTCTCTATGTTAATTCGCCTATTTGACTTTGTTCTGTTGTTTGTTATTTTATTGTTAATATTTCATTTTCAGCAGTCAGTGAAGTGTATAGTTTGATTATATTCATAGAAAAATGTTATTTGTTTTCTTTCCGTTTAAACTGATGGTCAGGATCATCACTAGTACCTTTAAGAGAAACCGTAGAAAAATGCCTGTCATTTTAAGTAAACTTAAAGAACATCTTCCACCCGCAATACAATCAGCACAACTTCCGAAAACTGATTAAAATTTGCTGAGCACATTATGGAAACTAATATGATGTAATTGACAAATCTTTTACCATTTTGCATAAGTGTAGCAAAGGGTAAGGTTATGAATGCTCTGGAGCAGTATGAGATTTATAAAGCTTTCAAGACAGATCAAGGAACGCTACTTAATGATTACCTTAATTTCAACTCCAATCCATTATTCGACTTGGCAATAGACATGGCAGAAGCAAGTACAGATAAGAACTATGCACAAACGTAACACCGACAGTTGCCGTGGACATTGAAGTAACCACATGGACATTAAAAGGTGCGTGCGTGTAATTTGTAATTTTATTGTGGACTCTTGAGTATAAGTGTTTTTAAGTGTACTATGTGTTTTGATTTTTACTAATGACGAAGGACAATGGTCCTTAACTTGAGAATGGCTGAATAGCCCAAACGGCCGTCGTTGGGCGTTTAAAATTGGACTGTTGGAAGGTAAGTTCAACAAGTTTACTTAATAAACAATAGTCGATATGGCGAAAATAAACACAAAGGTATGAAAGGTATGGCCTTTCATTTTACCTCACAAAAACTGTGCATTCGATTAATTACATCATGGATAGGGTTTAGTTATACTTGAACAGTATATATTAAATGTTTTAAGAATTTCCCAAACTTTAAAGTTTAGGTTTATTGTAGTTCATTCGAAAGTTAAAGTGAGGGAAGGACTTTATTAGTACACTCCGCCATTTTGTTTAAAGTCGCCGAAAAGTATATCCAATAATTGGCTTTATGCCCTTTAATTTGACATGTTAGACGATGCGGAATCCTATTTGAAAATTATGAGCACCACCAAAATTTCTAATTTTGAAGGGAACTGCAAAAACTGCCATAAAAGAAACTTCCGGTACATGTTTAACAGTTTGGCTCTGATTGCGAGGGGCTTTATAAAATATACCCATACTTTTTGGTTAACCCGTTTTATTAAATAGTAAAAGTGGAAATGACAATATATATAAAAAAATGTAAAGTTTAAATTGGGACAGGTGATGTTACAGGGTGTCCCATAAGTAAAGTGCCAAACTTCGGAGAATGGTTCTGTGGGTCAAAATAAGAAAACAAGTTCAGACCTGAGAACGCTTCGTCTAGATATCCGCCATTTTGTTTTTTGTACAAAATAATTCTTACCTAGAGATTGACTGATTGCGTTCAAACTTGACAAAAAGTTTAACCTAACAATGATAATATATCTCAAGAAAAATAAGCGATTAAATCCAATCATGAGTTTCAAAATGGCTGCTGTTTGAAAATACCATCACAGTAAAAACAGCAGTATTGTATGTACATTTGCTGTAATTATGTTTAACTAGATACAATCTTTAAAGTACAATACAGAATTTATCACAACAGAATTTATTTCGTATTTGATTTAATATGTAACTGTTAATAATTAGACAAAATATCTGCCTTTGCGTGGTAGTAAAATACATTAACCAAACAAATATTTAACAATGTGGAGACGCAAAATTTGATAAAACGTAAATTAATAAATCTAAAAGTTTTTATATTTTTAAGAGTGGGAATTTGTAACATTTCAGACCGGTATAGACTGAAATTTCTTGTAAATTATTTGCTAATCAACACCAACAACTGGTCTTCACCAGGTTTTGAGTTGAGGATCTTAAACTTTATAGTTACTTTAGATCTTAAACTTATCAGCTACCGCCTGATTTGACATTTTATCCGTTATTAGTAGACCTTACAATTTCAACATTCTAAGGGGTTTAAATGGGGTTGCTACCCCAATACAATAACTATAAATTAAACTATCTACCCACAAGCTATGAAACTAAAATTGTGTAATATTATTTTTAAGGGATATAAAGAAACTATTTATAATTTGATTACTAATAATAATATATAAATTGCACCAAATTCCTACAAACTATGAAATAAAAATGATTTAATATTATTTTTAATTGATATAAAAAACATTTGCAAATAGATTACTTAAGTCAAAGGGGTGAAATGAAATAATTACCCTTAAAATTAAATCAAGCAGTAGCGATGCATTGCCGGGTCCAATAGTAAACCATATACAAAATTTACATTCATTATAGTTAGAATTAGATCTACGTATATTTTATAATATTATGTATAATATTATGTATAATATTATGTTTTATTGTATTATGTTTCATTTTATTGTACTATTTCGTTATTTTATTAAAGTTGACTAAGTTTGTAAATATCCTGTAAGAAAATTCTTTGATGCAATTGAGGAATCAAATAAATTTCAATTTCATTTCAATATATTATTTACTTTCTTTTAATTGTGTCCAGCTACAGTTTTAAATATTGTGTACCAATGAGTTTCTAAATGGACATAAATAACTGGACTGATGATGCTGCCTGTGGCAGTGTTACAATATGTAGCCACGTATAATTAAGTTATAGTAAAACCAACTAAAATAATACAATTGACATAAAGCGAATAATATATTATTTTAAACAATTTTTCGTGATTGTGAATTTTTTAGAAACAATTTTTTAATACTAGAATTGTGTTATTTTGAGGAAGTAAATTGAACAGTTAGAAACCCGTTCATTTAACTTAATTTATATATGCAATTTACTGATAAGAAATAATGAACCACTAAACATTTTAATTACAAATGTACAGTCTGAAATGGAATCATGTATTTGAAAATTAAAATTAAATTGTTAGCAAAAAATATGCTTACACACATAAACACTTACATTTACAGCTTGACTTTTTTGTAGATATTTTGGCTGCTGGAAAATCACTGAATCAGAAATAAAAATAAAAAAATCTTAAACAAAACATATTTTCGAAATAATCAGCAACAGTAATTAAGACTGACAAAGATTTGAACTAACGTTCAGACAATGCCACTGAATAACTTATCTAGTTACCTCACGCTTCTGCAGATAAACAGCTGTAGTCATAACGTTATCTCGCAGTCTGTAGGTCAAGATAAAAAAGCTCGTCCGTGTAATCTGTCCGCGTGTGATTAAACAGCGTAGACCAGGGAAATTAGAACACATTTCACCGGAATAAGTGAATAAGTGAGCTCGGATCGACGTGGGTTTTTCTGCATTGTGCACAGAAATAGATCACAAAAAGTTCACAAATATGATGATTGACGGCTCGGACAGAATTGCGTTTTTGGGGAATTGATAGGAAATGGTTTTATAGAAATAAAGATACAATAAATTTGCAATTTTTAAAAATCCAACGTATTTTAATCTTCCAGATAAACGAATACTATCGCAAAATTTTAAATAATACAGTGAATATAAATAATTGTTCTGTGAAAAATTAATAAAACAGTAAGATACATAAAATCCATTACAATTAATTGCTTCCTCGCTCATTTCTTCACTGTCGTCACTAATTGTTTCAACTGAACGGGGGCGTCAATTTGTATTTATTTTCAAAAAATGATGCACTTTTGGATTAATTTTATGCTGCCCCAATGCAATTCTGTCCGAGCCGTCAATCATCATGTGAAGACTTTTTCCCGGTCCATTTCTGAACACAAAACAGAAAACCCTATGTCGATAAAAGGTGTATCTCTTTTCTAATTTCTCTAGTCTAGAGGTAATTAAAATAGATACAATTTATGCAAAAATCGTGTATTAAATTCGCTTCTATTAGCTTCAATAATTGTAACAACGTAATTTATCTTTTACGCGGAATTTCATCCACTTTTACGTAACGGATTGTCTTTAAGTTCGTACAATTTCGTAATTAATTCTAAAGCCAATAGAAGGAGTCTAGTACATGGAAACATTTCCTTGTATTTAAAATAAAATTGTGTATGTAAGTACCTTACATTTTCACGTACATGCCACATGCATGTTTATAATGTTTATTCATTTTAGTTAGTTGGAAAACAGCGTTTAAGGCTCCATGACTTAAAAAGAAAACTAATGTTTTACTAACATTACTTAATGAAAAGTAATGTTGGGTTACTTATTTGTCTGTCTGCCTGACACAGAATGTACAAAGGGCGGTCCTAAGTGCCCTTAATAGAGTTACAAATTAGGAACTAACGAGAAAAAAGAGTTAAATAGAGAAGGGAGAATACAAAATGAAAAGGTAATTATCGAAGAAAATCAAATGAAAACAATTTCGTTTGATCATGGCGCTAAAAACACAGCACTAAGTGACAGTGAATATTGTTTTCAATACTGATGTTCGCTTTGTAGAGCCAAAAAGAAAAAACATTGGCGTAAATAGAATTTTGTGTATTGCAGGCGTTACAAACACCACCGCGTGAAGGAAATGTCGTAACTAGGCAAATGTTTTTTTATCACAATTCAACGAAAACAGTCGTTTTTCATTTGTTACTTTCTCACTATACTATAGTATAGAGAAAGTATAGTGATAGCAAAAAAAAAATGATGTTGAGATTTTTGTGGAAATATCCGTTTTGGGACCCCCTGAGTCCAAAAAAGTGGTTTTTACAAAATGTCTGTCTGTATGTATGTCTGTATGTCTGTAGGTATACAAAGCTAGAGAGAAAACTATTCGATCGATTTCAACCAAATTTGCACCAGACATGTCCAGTACGCCTGTATAGATGCACGAAAAAGGGTTTTGAAAAATTTTGAAAAACAACCCCTTTTTTGGCCCAAAAAACCCCAAAAAATCAGTTATTATTTTTTTATAAAAAAATGGCTCTAACGATTTTGATAAAATTTGGCTTAATTGTAGCCTTTAATGTGCCCTACCATATAGACAAAAACCCGCATCTTTCTAAAAATTCTCGTTTAGCTAATAATAATAATAATAACAGATTTTTGGGGGTTTTTTGGCCATAAAGGGGGTTGTTTTTCAAAATTTGTCAAAACCTTTTTATGTGCATCTATAAAGACCTAATTGACGTGTTTGGTGCAAATTTGTTCGAAATCGATCGAATAGTTTTCTCTCTAGCTAATAATAATAATATTTATTAGTTAATCGCCTACTTTAATAAAAGTATACAAAGCTAGAGAGAAAACTATTTTATCGATTTCAACCAAATTTGCACCAGACATGTCCAGTACGCCTGTATGGATGCACGAAAAAGGGTTTTGAACAATTTTGAAAAACAACCCCCTTTTTGGCAAAAAAACCCCCAAAAAATCAGTTATTATTTTTTTATTAAAAAACGGCTCTAACGATTTTGATAAAATTTGGCTTATTTGTAGCCTTTAATGTGCCCTACCATATACAGAAACACGCATCTTTCTAAAAATTCTCGTTTAGCTAATAATAATAATAATAATAACTGTTTTTGGGGTTTTTTGGCCATAAAGCGGGTTGTTTAAAAAAAAAAATTCAAAACCATTTTACGTGCATCTATGAAGACCTAATTGACGTGTTTGGTGCAATTTTTTTCGAAATCGATCGAATAGTTTTCTCTCTAGATAATAATAATAATAATATTATTTATTAGTTAATCTCCAACTTTAATAAAAAAACTCTCCTACCCCACCCTACAAGTCACAGTGAATCTGTTTAGTAATTTAAATGTATTTGTGACAAAGTATGTGCCAGTTCCTGGTACCGTTTATTTGCGAGTAGTGTCTGTAAAAATAATCATTTTTATACTAGTCTGTAAAATTGTATGAACAAATACTAAAATGAAAAATAGCTGTTTTATAGCTTCAAAAAACATTATAGTAGTTATGTAAAATTTTACGGACTAGTACAAAAATGAAAAACAGCTTTTTCATAGCTTTAACAAAACACTGTAGTATGTAAAATTTTACGGACTAGTATAAAAATGAAAAACAGCTATTTTATAGCTTCCACAAAACATTATAGTATGTAAAATTTTACGGACTAGTATAAAAAATAAAAAAACAGATGTTTTATAGCTTCAACAAAACATTATAGTATGTAAAATTTTACGGACTAGTATAAAAATAAAAAACAGCTGTTTTATAGCTTCAACAAAACATTATAGTATGTAAAATTTTACGGACTAGTATAAAAATAAAAAAACAGATGTTTTATAGCTTCAACAAAACATTATAGTATGTAAAATTTTACGGACTAGTATACAAATGAAAAACAGCTGTTTTATAGGTAAAAAAATGAAAAACAACTTTTCTATAGCTTCAACAAAACATTATAGTATGTAATATTTTACGGACTAGTATAAAAATGAAAAACAGCTTTTTTATAGCTTCAACAAAACATTATAGTATGTAAAATTTTACGGACTATTATGAAAATGAAAAAACGATGTTTTATAGGTAAAAAAATGAAAAACAGCTTTTTTATAGCTTCAACAAAACATTATAGTATGCACAATTGTACGGACTAATATAAAAATGAAAAACTGCTGTTTTATAGGTACAAAAAAAAAACAGCTGTTTTATAACGTCAACAAAACATTAATCTCAGTAAATAAAGCAATTAGGTTATCTCAACCTTTGTCACATTTAGAATTGTTTAGTGTTTATCTTATTATTATTGTTATCTAAAAATATAGTAATAATGGCGGAAAACGAGCAAATAGTGTTGTAAACCACAAAAACAATTTAAGAAGACGAATGCGGTTACTTTGTAGAGTGGCGTTACGGTTTATTTGTCCGAAAAAGCAAAATCATTAAAAAAATTTGTTTTGCATTGTAATAAAAAGTATAGTTTATTACTCATTGCAAAACCGCTATTTCGGTACTTGTTAACATGATCTCGTTCGGAAATAGCTTACTTCCTAACCTCCTCTGTGAGTAGTAGAGGGAAAGGCGGGTGCAATTATGCAAATTAGATCAGGGTGGGGGAGAGGTGGGTAATTAGTGACGTGGGTAGTGACGTGGGTAATTAGTGACGTGGGTAGTGACGTGGGTAATTAGTGACGTGGGTAGTGACGTGGGTAATTAGTGACGTCAGAACTATGACGTTAGAACTATGACGGCAGAACTATGACGTGGGATAGTGACATCAGAACTATGACGTTAAGTTCTGATGTTGGAGGCTGTGTTTTTGTAAAAAAAGTTTAACCGGGTTACTTTGAATGGGTACATGTGGTATTTTCAAGGTCGTTTTGAAGATGTAAAAAAAATATTGCATCGGGGTACCATATTTTTTTTACGAAGCGATCGAAAGCTTAAAGTAGACGGTATATTATAGTCAAGTATTTACTTGACTATAATACACCATGCGACTTGTAGCGTATCACTTCCAGTTCTCAAAAGAACCTTTATAATTCTAATAAACGTTTCTTATATGGCTGTGCATGCACGAGGTCAGTATCCCCATGCTCCATATCATTCGGTGTCAAAATAACCTTAACTTGCTTCCCATCAAGTATAGTAGTATATTCAACGCGCGGTCCTACAATAGCAACTTTTGTCTTCGACTCGTTTCGACATTCAAACGTCCACCTATATTTTTTAAAGTGCGAAGACACTAGTTTATTTATAGACTCGTCGTTGAAAATATGATTGAAATAAGTTCTATTCAAAGAAGCAACAGTATGCGGGTTAGTCATGTTGAAGCTCTTTTTATTATAAAACAGAAAATAGCATACACCATTGTATATATAATATGAATCCCCACTCCTTTTGACTTACTCCCCTCCCTTCTCATAAAAAAACCTAATTGTGACGTCAGAACTATGACGTGTAATTTAACCGGGTACTTTGAAGGTGTAAAAAGTAGGTCAAGGTCACGGTATAGACGTAAAAAAATAAGTACTTCCAGTGATCGATGCGATCACTGGAAGTACTTATTTTTTTACGAAGCGATCAAAAGCTTAAAGTCGATTTCCAATTAACGGTATATTATAGGGAAGTAAATTTCAACTTCTACAATAACACCGTACGACTTGTAGCTTATCGCTTCAGGTTCTTAAAAAGAACCGTTAAGCTGGTTTCCACACCACAGTTGATTTAAAAAAATCATGTTGTACAGCTTTTCGGTGAATTTATAGCTGGTTTCCACACCACAGTTGATTTTTAAAAAAATCATGCTGTACAGCTATCCGGCGCATTGATACTTTTTTTTAACGTGGTAATCTCCCCAGGAGGTATACTGATCCACGTGACGATTTTAAAATGTTTGCTAAGATAGAAACACTCTTGCGAATGAATCTATTTTTTCTCTGCATACACCGCAGTTTGTACAACACAGAGCACAAGAAACACAAGATATTAAATGTTTGCAAGGATAAAAAAGTACTTGCACTTCATCTGATAAACAGATTTTACACTCCGTTGTAGGTAAATTTGGAAGTTGTCGTTTCAAATTGGAGAGGTATCCACAAGCCTTATTGACAAATGCTTTTCCTTTAGTCACTAAAACAAACGCACACGTGTTACTCCATTTTGCGTGTTCGATCCAAGGATGGTCAGTGTCTTTCCAATCTTTTAAACCAATTCCACAGCAAAAACATATTGTCTTATCCTCCTCACCTGTGTAAAAAAAACCAGCATCGCTAAACATTTGAGATTTAGTCTTCAAAATTTCAGGACTGTTTTTAAACGTATCCAATCTTGAGGAATTGCTTTGATAACTTTTAAAACATACGTTATATAAAGTTAAAGCAGCAGTATCAGGTATTATTGGTTTTAAATTTTTTTTAAAATGCACTTCTTTGCTGGTAACACGATGCGAATCGGAGTTAGTTTCTAGTTTTACTGAAATCAAATCGCTGTCGCTAGCATCAACCTTAACAGCGGTAGTATAAAGTATCGATTTATTCGATGATGATGTTGAAGACTGTTTGCAGATATCGATAACAACTGTAACAAACTCCTTACCTGTGTCAGCCATTTTCAGGGAGTTGTTTCCTGTACTACAAGAAATAAGCAACTGAAGCAAGTTCACATCGTCAGCTCTTTTTATCCTCTATAAAAGTGGAGGGGGTACATATAAAGGAGTGGGAGAAAAGGAGTGGGGGGGATTTTTTTCTAGTTTTCCGCTGTATGAAGTGTTAGCTCCGTCGAGTTTACACCTGGTGGTCCATGTGAAACAAGATAGTACTGACCTTTTGCTATTGAATCCAAATCTTCGTGTATTAATAAATCTACGAATCTTTTCGGTAAGAATACTTGTAGTTTAGGATCGTTACCATGTTTGTACGGTGAATCTCCGAGTATTGCTATCAATGCATCCCCATTCTGAGTCTCCATTTTAAGGAAAGAGTGAATTGAATAATGTTTTAGCGGTTTTAACTCCGAACATTTTTTTGTTATTACACCCTTGGCTTTAGAGATAAGATTAAATTTTTCGGTTAACGATTGAATATTAGAATCACTCATGATGTTGTATCTTTAAATGTGTTTTGTTAGAATGAACAATTTCTTTAAATTTCAGCTGTATTTATAGGTACGCGATCACCAGCAGTCTTACGTTTCTTCTTCTTCCTCACATTCGCAAACATGTTCCAACGTGTCCCCAAGTCTCAAAGCGTTATGTATAGCACAGTTCTCGGTTGAATGACGTATATCGTTTACACCTAAACATGTTACAGGTGTAAGAGGTAGTTGCATAGTTTTACGAGTGTAGTTAACAACCTTAGCATTAACACGAACGTTTATCCATTTAGCTTTCTCAGACCCTGAAGTGTGTATAACATCGTAGTACCCCATGTATTGTTGTATGATATCAAAAAGTTCCTTGTATTCGATAAACCCTTCGGACCATTTTATATGATGAAAACAATTAGTTAACCAGATGTTTGTTTTAGATGCTTTATAGTTCAGAGTATCGAAAGAATACGGTGGTTTGAATAAGAAGTAATACGTAGTTTTTGTAGGTAAATCTAAAACAACCAATTCTTTAATCAAAAATTCATTATAATTACCTCTAAATGCTTGAAATTCTACAATACACTCTCGTTTCCCACAGTTTTTTTTTGATGATGCAATGTTACTACTTTTTATCTTTAACAATTTCTTCTCTAAAATAGGTTGTAATATTTGTTCGATATTAGAGATTCGTCTTTGAAAGTGAAGATAATCATATTGCGAGGTGTCCATCCTTCGATCTTCATCTTCGTCCATCAGTATAAATACGTCCGCAGTTTCTTTAAACCGAACCACCCCGATCATAAGCTTGTTGAGAAATGAACTGGTTTCCACACCACAGTAGACCTTTTATAGTCTTGCTGTACAGTTCACGGCGCGTTGGTGAAATTTTAACGTGGTCACCATTCCCCAGTAGGCCTAAACCACGTGTCTGTTTAGACAAATCATTCAACCTGTTCAAGCTGATTATATGATAATTCACCTAACAGTTCAGCAAACTGTTTAACATATCTGTGTGAAGTAACTTATTGAGGTAGTCTGTTTAAAATGGAAGAATCAATATTATCGTATACCGGTTCGACCGATGGGTTGTTATGAATCACATCGATTAGATACTTTTGTACATAAGATCCGTTTAATGATAGCTGTTGCAGGTATCGGTTAATAGCATGTGATACACCGTTCAACACATAAAACTCATCAGTTGTTAGTAATACCTTTTCATCGTGTTGTGAAAAATCTTTTAGTCTGATATATTGTTTTCCATAGATTTTCAAGTTGTCAACTTCAATGTCTGAATCTTTTATTCTAATTCTGGTTTTCTTACCGCTAACTTTTTCTAATAAGTGTTTCTCAAAATCATTAACGTTATTAATAAAATGCATCCATGTATCCATAGTAAACAAAACATGTTTTCCATAGTGATTGATTAGAACACCTGGTAAATAACCAAGCGCTTCAAAAACTCCGAATATAATATTCTTTGCCATGCACTTCGTAAGAGGATAAAATATGCTAAGATATATCCCTGATAAAACATCTAATGTTTCATTATCACCTCTTCTTGAAACTTTAATAGGGGTTTCTTTAAACGAACTGAAGAATTGTTCAACGCTTTCGTTTATTTCATCATGAACGTCATCATCATTTGATGTAGATGAATATAATACAGTTCCGGATTTTTCTACATCGGGTTTTAATTCCTCTATTCCCTTTTCATCGATTGAATGGCTCACCGCTGCTGCTGCTGCACTATCCAGATGTGAATCCATTTTATAATATCTAGCAATGTTGTACCTCTGAAATCAGAAAACAAAGTGTGAACTAGCGACGTTCATTCGCTGCTTTTATACTCTATCCACGTGAGACGAAGGAGTAGGGAAACTTGTTGTTGAACATTCCTTTACTCCACCATCATTATTCTTACAAGACTCTTCTGACTACACCGGTTAGAGGTGTGTATGTAACTATCGTGTCATGTAATATTAAACAGTACGCAGATGTATTATCCGGGATATTATCTTCGGTTTCAAACTCTAATCTTATATCGACAGTAGATGACTTGACTGATTCGTTTTGTTTAGAACAATCTATAACGACAATCGGATACTTGTCTTTGAACATTTTCTGTGTTAATAAAGGTGCATCCGATCTATTGTAATAAGATGATTGAAACCGAGCATACATATCATATAGTTCGGCGTATCTATCGTTTTTAAACGAAATATTTAAATTATCATAAGGGAAAAATTGTGAGTTTAGATATAGTTTAATATTTATTAGTTTACAATGATCAAACGTTCCTGCATCCGCTGTTAATACATTTCTTTTACTTGTTTGTAACGCAAAAATTACGTATCTAGGTTTTTCAAGAGTGGTTGAAGTTTTTATGTTCCATGTTTGTCTTTGCGTTTTAGGTAGAATAGGATATTCATGCATCTCCCAATTCCTAAAAGGTAAAACAATATCGCGATCCGAATCTAATTGTTTTAGAAGTGTTAATCTACGCTCATCAGCAAGTCGCACATAAGGTACTCTCCATGTTATTTTATTTAAAATTAATTTCCATTCGAGCGAAGCATCCGTAGTTCCGGTAGGTGCTATAATAGCATCTGTATCGGTTGAAGATCGTAGGAGGAACAACTCTTGTTTAACGTTCATGATTATTCTTCGATAGTCCTCTGCAAACCCTAAAAGCGATCGTAGAGGTACACTAAAATCAAAGAAACCGTTACTGTTCGGTGTTATAGTCGCAGCGGCTGGTAACACCCACCCTGAAGTATAAAGTTTATTCACCTCGTTCATCGGTAATGAAATAAGAGTTTTTAACGTAGACGTAACACCAACTCTTTTTGTAGAATCTACTGTAATACCGGAAATTTCATATCTTATTTCCTCGAATAAAAATGGCATCGGATTATTTATAAACGGTACTACAGACGGTGAGGAACCATCTTTTTTGTAACTTGTCCTTCGATATATAAGTAGCTTTCGCATGGTAACGTGTAAGCATCCTGCTGTTGTATAGGAATACGTATCTCATCGTTATTCCCCAATCTCGATGAAGCGTAAGGGTTGTGCGAATGATACTCCTTCTCCCATATTGTTTCGTCGAAAATTGGACCACTCTTGATGTTTAGAATATCCATCGTCAATAATTTTATATCCAAGTTTTTTCAAGAAAAGAATGTTTTCACTTGTTAACTGTTTAACAGGTTTAAAACTACTAACGTTTTCTTCCGTTGAACACGATTTAAAAGATAATCCCATCTCACAGATTAGACTATCTTTGTTTTATATGCAATCTAACTGTAATGGTTTCACCTCTAAAATCTATTAATTCGTTATCTTGATCTAATATGTTTAAATTGATATCCGAAATACGACTGACATTTAACGGCAAATACACTAGATTATGAGGTTTTTCAACAATCTTAAACCCAGGGGCAACCGTTGGATAAAATGAATGTATTATATGACCATCTACACCGTCTTTAAAAGCTCCGTGTACTATATTACAAGTTATGTTAATAACATTCACCTTAATTATGTTGACTGTATTAACTCCGATATGTTTTGTATTGGGTATTAACGGTTGAGGATTATTTGAAAATCCTAGTAAAGCTCCTATACTTGCTGGTTTAGAAAAATCTATGTAAAATTTGCTAGTTATCTCACTCTTCAATAGATTGTTATTGGCTTTCAAGTTTATATTTTGCTTGCCTAAATTGTTTTGTAACACGCTATTTATATCTTCTATCTCATAAGATCCTGTTTCCAGTTCAATAGTTTTATAACTTCTCAATCCAAAATCGGTGTTTTCGCTGTAGTAAATCTTATTATTTACTCCTTCAATAATGTTTGGAATTGAATTATACGTTGTAAAGTCTAATAACGCTACATCCCATTCCTTATCTTCTTTGAAGAGTAATGGAGGAAAAAAGGAACTGCGAAGGTTAGACGTTGTACCGCTTATGGAAACTGTTAAAACGACATCTTAAAGAAGACTGATGTTAGTCGTTAAAAAATCCAAACATAAATGTCCACAAATTGTAGAATTGACATCTTGCATTCTGTTATAATTGTATAATACATCACGTGTTTGTGTGAAGTATTTTTTTAACTCTCTTGGAGGTGGTAAATTACCTAAACTATCAAAATAATATACGATGTCACCCTGTTTTTTATAACATATCCAATGTGTGCCTGATCCGTAAGAATCGTCTAAATTTACTATGCCTGTTTCATTTTTCCACATTTTTTTTGGAAGTTTATCTTTTGAAAATACTCCTCTAAAATGCGGTATCTTCAAACAATCCGCATAGTGATACAGATCATAGTTGCTTAACGGTTTGTTGGGTATAACGATTCTACCCGATTTGTTTAATACACATTTCGATATGGTTTTAGATAAAGCCCTCGACCTTTTTTTTATGATTATTTACCTTTTTCCTTTTTAACCCACCCTTTTTTTTACGTCGATTTTTTAATCTTCTTTTACTTTTCAAACGTGATCCGTTTCGACGTTTCATTCCTCCTCCTATTACAGATTTTGCTTTCATTGCTGATGCTACCGCTAAAGATGCTGCTCGTTCGCCTATACTAGAATCACTTGACTTCACCCTTGGCCACGCTTTCTCAGCTAACACTCTATCAGCAATCGATCTATTCTTAGAATCGCTATATTTAGAATATGCTATATCATGAAGCTTACAAGCTTCGTCCAATTTATTAATTCCAGAGTCACCGCGTGCTAATCTCTTTTTTAGTTTTGTTCCAGGACCGCAATATCTATAACCTCCCGGTAAATGAAGTTCAAATGGTAATACGTCAATAGCTCTGTTCATCGCTGTACCTACCGGTATGTGTTTGATGACGTTTTTTAAAACCGATAAAGCAGACGATGTTAATCCACCTCCTACTTTATCAAAATCTTGATTCGTACTAACTGCTTTATATTTCTTCCTCATAATTTATTCTCTATTCTTTATATACTGAAACTGTTTAAATAGTGAGAGGTTTAAATATATCAAGCGGTTTAAATACATCATCCCAATTTATAAAGTTAGTTTCATCCTCACTTGTTCTACCTTGTGGATACGTCTTCATTACTTTGTGTATATAGTGAAAAACTTTCGCAGCAAATAATTTATATACCTCTTTATGCTTGTCCGATACATGTAAACACATATTGTGCACATTTTTTAAAGTAGCAGCATGGTATGGATGGGTTCCACTAGACATATTTATTATTTTACGCTTATTCGCATTGTAAGCGTCTAACCCGGATATAGTCATTGTATACTGCTTCATTGATAGCACATTAACAGCGTCCTTATCAGAAACAGGGTTCCCTATATTCGATAATCTTTTATTTGAAAACAACCATTTTTCACTATCCTTATTCGGAGTGTTTTCTGTTACATAACGTTTTGTTGCAACATCTTCATCTAATATCGGAAGACTGACATTTCGTAGAATTTTATTTTGCATATCATAGTTACCCTCTGGTGTAAGTTTGAAACCCTGTCCGGGTGCCCCTCTCATAGACTCTCTCATTAGAGAGTTTTCATGACGTCCGAACTTGTCAACGCTCATAATTAAAATGAGCATTTAAACTATAACGTTTCTTCTTTTTAATTCACTAACTAAAGCAATCATTTCATTATCCACCCCTGTGTGACCGGCATTTTTAACATCGTGTAGTAATCTCATTCTATCTACTAAATCGTTTATATCGTTGTAATAAAGCACGTTCGACTGGTTTGCAGTTTTAAGATTTATTTCAGATCCGCTTTTCTTTTTTCTAGGTGGAAATAATCGTAAAATTATATGTTTGTATTTTTTTGACGTATTTCGATAAATAGGTTTGTTTTGGGAATAATTTATTCTATGAACGTTTGTTTCCATTCAGATATTTTTAAAGTTAGATAAATCCTTTTTTGAAAACTGTTTAGGATTGGTATTAAATACCAACTCAAACAGACCAGGTGTACCTTTGAAAACCTTGTTGTTTATAATAATGTTATCAGAATCATCAAATATAAGTTCGGAGCTGCCGACCATTAAAGCGTTATTCTCAATTCGAGCACCGAAAACATGACTATTTTTTCTCTTTTTACCTTTATAACCATCATATTCTAATTTCGACAGATATTTTCGAGTAAGTAGACCTTTATCAGGAATATTAAGAGGTATTTTAAAAGGTATCATTCCATTATTTTCATTTTGCTCAACGTTCTCCTCAGTTGTATTAATTTTTGATGATTTTTCTTTCAGGTTAAGTTTATCCTCGTTCGATGTATCAATTACAGGGTTGAAAGTGTTTTGTAAAAACTCAACTTTTTTATTTATGTCTACTGTTAAAGCTTTTTTCTTTTTTCGGACCGAATCGCTTAGAGTTTTCAATTTATTTATTAACTGTTCTTTTTTCATCATGTTATTACACCGATGTTAACTGTAGCAATGATGTTCATGCAATAACATTATTTTATTCATTTATCATTTTAATAAAATGAAATTATCAAACCCAATTCTATAACGTCCGTTATTTAACTCACGTTCTTTATCAACAACGACAAATCCGTACTTTTCACTCCAAGCTTTACTACATATTTCTTTAAACATCTCAAACGTCATATCAGTGTTAACCGAGTCGTTATATATATGCTTCAAATTTGTTTCATCCTGTTTAAATATAACCAACAAGTTTGCGTTATCCCTTATCAATTGTTTTGGAATTTTACTATATGTTTGACCTATATATATCGAATCAACATTGTTATGTCTTTCCATTGCAAAATAAGCTCGAATATTATCCTGGTTTTCGCAAGATACATCATCAAATATAAATATCGAATACGGTTTAGCATCATTGGGGTGAATAACATCTTCGTTGTCTTTAAATTTAAAGTATCCCACACCCGATACTTGAGACAGCACTTTTTCCAACAAACGGTATTTAGACTGATTTAACGATTTTGAAAATACGTACACGTTGTTAAATTTTAACCCATTATCATCGGTTAGCAGATTAAAAACAACGTTAGTCTTACCACAGTTAGAAGGACCGCTTATTAAACATCTAACAGAGTCGGGTAATAAACTCCCATGTTTACCAATTCCTTCGGATGCGATGTCACTAAATATGTTAATATTATCAACTTTTAGTTTGTCATTTTGTTTTATAATTTCCATTATAACTTTATACATGTGTTTTTTATAGGTTGACAAAAAACATTATGTCATGAAAATGTTAAATTAAATCTTTTTTAGGTATCCAAGAATCTTCGGTTTTATCATAACCGATCCATCTAACTAATACTTTATCACCCTTTCTTTTCAATATTTTCTCTACCAAATACACATCACCGATGGAAGACTTACTCATTTCATGTCCGTAAAATCCTCCGCTAAGCAGCTCGCCTTTGTGATCTTTTAACAGATATGTTTCGGGGGTTGTGGGTTGTACTCTATGTACAGAAAATATTTCGTTTGTCCAATTCGGTAAATAACCTTTTGTAAACACTCTCTTGTTTTTACTAATCCTAACTTTATCACCTTGTTTAAATTTCATCGGTGGTACTTTCTCTTGTTTTGGTAATGTGTTGTTTTTTATTCGATTCATTACTAACTTTTCATTTTTCTTGTTGACTTGTATCGGTTTCATTCCTATTGTTCTATGATATTTGTTGTTATAGTCTTGAACAAGATTTTCTAAAATATCGTACCATATATAAGATCCTCTCTGAGAAAATTTTTTGTACATCATTCCTTTTATAGTCCTATTAAAACGTTCGATAATAGTAGCTTTCTTTTCGCTATTTGTTGAATAGTGGTTTATGTTATGTTTCTTCATAAGAGCTTTAAACAATTTATTAAAATATTCTGTCCCATCATCGGTTTGCAGATGTTTTATTTTAGTATAATTTAACAAGTTTTCCATTGCTTTTGTTACTGATTTAGCCGATTTATCTTTTAGAGGTACACCATAGGCAAACTTTGTAAAACAGTTTATTACAAACAGTATATATTTGTTTCCTTTATTAATCCTACTAAACGGGATCATTTCTACGAGATCTGCTTGAAAGTACAAGTCTTTAAGTCCTTTAATAACAGTGTTTCTTCGAGGAAAGTTTCTCCTAGCAGGTTTGTGTAACTCGTTTACTATTTGAGATTTTATGTCCATTACGAAATATATTTACTCAACAATTATTTCTATGCTATGTTTAACGAGTAATGTATTTTGTATACATTTAACTGAAATTTATTTTTATAAATGCTTTTCACGTGAATTTATAGCTGGTTTCCACACCACAGTTGATTAAAAAAAGAATCATGCTGTACAGCTATCCGGCGCATTGATACTTTTTTTTAACGTGGTAATCTCCCCTGTAGGTATACTGATCCACGTGACGATTTTAAAAAAATGTTCACAAAAATAATTTTTTACATAAACAATTCTACAACTTTATCTGAAATTTAATTTTGTTTAATTTATTCATTTATGCTTACAGTAGAGTAATGTCCATGAGGGAGGGTATGTACACCGTCTTCGAGAATAATTCGTTTATCATCGAGAGCGGACAGAGTTTTCTTATTCTGTGTTATACTAAACAGCTTATGATTGTAACTACGAATGGTGTTAAAACACCCCATAAACCGTTTGTCTTTA
Source organism: Philaenus spumarius (assembly GCA_018207615.1). Lineage (NCBI taxonomy): Eukaryota > Metazoa > Arthropoda > Insecta > Hemiptera > Aphrophoridae > Philaenus > Philaenus spumarius. Next base: position 1,131 of record JAGFPH010003324.1, on the reverse strand, counting down.
TTGAACAGGCATTCTTTATAATTATCAAAAGACATATGTTTTGTCAGATATGCCTTTTTAACCCCCTTTGCCTTCTTGATATCTCTCACTGTTTCACCGCTTGATCTTATTCGTATAGCATACATTTTAGACATCAGGGCTACAATTTCCTCAATTGGTTCGGAGTTTAGTTCATCTTTAAATTTGCCCAGCTTCTTTTTGTTTACACCTTGATCGTAGGTTATGTGATTGGTAGGATAGTCTGAAAAGTCAAAGTCGTCTCTGTACTGGAATGTTTTTAAATCTAAATATAGATCATTAGTCTTTATCCAGTATACAAAAGCGTCCGTGTCACCGTATGATATTCCTATAAAGTCTCTCCCATAGTATGACACCATTTTATCATAATGGAATTCGTACATATGTGTTTTAGATATATCTAAAATGCTCATACCGATGTACAAAGGTTTATCCATAAGAACCTTTGTTTTCCCCATACAAACAGCTACTAAATTGTTGTTGATAATCACGCTGGTCTTAAAGTTTGTTTTTTTTGTTAATTTAGTTAAAGCTTCAGGATCAGAAATTAGTTTTATGTTTTTGTGTTTTCTTTTGTTTTCATTGGTTTTCCCAAAAACTGCATTGTTCATCCATTTTAAAAAATCTTTTTCAAATGCAGTTTTAGCTGAAGCCCTTCTAATGGTGTTCGAGGTAATGTAAGGTTCCAGCCAGTACGATTGGGAAAATTCCAAAGCTCTATGAATTTTTGTTACTTTTAATCCTAATGTAATTGCTTGTTGTATAGCCCAATAATGTGCAACATACTTATTTTTATCATGTAATGTCGTCAACAATTTAGGATATTTTCCGTTTGGGGGTCTCGGTTTTACATAACAATGGTAAATCATAATGGAGATCGTGTAGAGACTCTGGATAGGTTATATCACACTCCAAAATGTAGCCCTTTTGTCCAAACTTTGGTATGCTAGCAATATCATCTATTGTTACCGGATCAACCCATTTGAAGTCTCCATATGGTAAAGGTTGTGATTGAGAGTGAGCATATAGATTATTAGCATCAAAGTATGCTATATAAACACTTTCATTGTTAGGATCATAATTTGGAAGATATTTATTATTGGCTTTAACATG
>JAGFPH010003323.1:137594-156103 GCA_018207615.1 Philaenus spumarius | reverse complement strand
AATACACCAGATTTTCTCTGTGAGAAAAGCCACACGTTGCGGCGTCAAATTTTATAATATCTCAACTTTTGTGAGAGAAATGCCCCACGTTGTGGAAGCCAAATTTATTACACTCCACTTTGTTAAATTATCAAATTTAATAGCCCACGTTGTGGAACTACGTTATAATACTATTAGATTACTAATGCAATTCAAAACACAAAATAGGTTTACAATTTTAATATTTCTTTAATTGAAAGAAAGAAAATTAATATATATATATGTACAATTATTCACAAAACAAGTTAATTCAAATCAAATGTTCGTTATAGTCTTTATAACACTCTTAGTATCTCGGGGGGTCAGTGCCGACTTTTCCCAATATTATTTTATTGAAAACGAAAGTAATGATTAAAAAAAAAACAGTTATTCTAGATAAAGATAAAATTTGAAAAGGGGAAAAGAAAATAGTACAATGTGTTATAATGTATGTGTATGTAGGTGTATCAAAAGGGGAATTATATCGAAGTTAAATTTATACTGATGGTCCAAACAAATTCTTCTTATAAAAGTATTTTACAAAGTCTTTTCAAAATATGTAATATTAAAGTTTTCACTGATGGATGGTTTGAAATATAGATATAGTTAATTCAGGTAAGTACTTATAGGCCTATGGATAGATCTCACCCAGTTTATAACTTCTTCTTCTGGTTATGGGACTTTAAATGATTATTTATTATTATTACACTTCACTTGAGTTAAGGTAAGTTATTTATTTAAACGTAGACAAAGTTTGAACACTAATAATCTTCAATTTATTGGAGAGCGTTGGTCATAGGTCTTGCTTCTTAGGCGTCTTTTCAACAATTAAAATCCTGGGATCAAAAGTGGCTTGCTTTGGGCCTTCAGGAAATGGGTACATAAGGCCTGGTGAATTTCGTATCTTCTGGGGTGTGGATTGTTGTACAGAAAAGTGTAATTTAAAATGTAATGTATTTATTTGGTGTTGTTTTGATTAAATTTTGAAATAATTTTGTCTTACAACTAATATTGAATAATAAAATTAAAAAGAAATTGATTAAATAAGAAAATTGCATAAAAATACCAAAAATAGCTCCTTGTACAAATTATTTTCTAACATCTACTATTTACAATTAAAACTATACATTTGGCTTTTAAACTGGCGTTTTCCGCGTTGCAAGCGGTCACATGACTGTGGGCGGGGCTTAATAAACATGTCGTCTTCCTCTATCTAACTTTTGCCGTTGTTTCGTCGACTTTCAATGGATTGTTATGGCTTAACGGTATTTCCTATAAAATTTTGCCAAAGACATTTTTGATGAAGAATCTTTCATTCTATCTAATGGTGTTCTTCATTTTTTGATTTGAATTTTGGTTCTCTTAGGATCGATGATTGTATTTCTGATATGGCCTAGATTTTAGTATGCCGGTCTGATTTCGAGTGGATTAAAAAAGTGAATTTCGGTCGAACGCTGGTTGATGGAGTTAATCTTATAATTTGGATGGATTGGTTGATTAATTTAGATGAATTTTGATATAGGAAAGATAGGGATACGAGGTCTGGAAATATTATTAATTACGTAAAACGTTATCGAAAGTCGGGTGTTTTAGAATCTTGTTAATTTGTTGCTTGCGATTCCGTCCGCTAGATGTCGTCGATCGGATTGTTTCTGAATGATTTTTACTATTAATCTTCTGTCTCTCTCGCACTCATGCGTGTTTAGTTGAAATACATTAATGTATGATTCTTTTGGCTTGTTAATAATTTTGTGGTATATTTTGAATTGTTACAGCTGTTCTGTCGAGAGAACCATGAGTAGACTGAAAATTGTAAAAAAAATCGACTTCGCAGCAGTATGAGTGACAAGTTATCTAGTCTATTAATTCTATCCTCTGAAAAAGGCATTTTCAAAGAAATTCTAAATGACATCATAATTAACCAATTTGCATTAGCAATATCAAGAAGTATACGGCACTACTTTATTGTATAAATCATTGAAAGAATCACAGAAGTTAGAAAAAGTAAATGCTAAATTTATAGAAAACTGTACAAAACAATTTCGTGTTTTACTTTTAAATTTCTAAGAAATAGCCAATGTATCAACAAAAATACTGATTTTGGTCGCTAAGATCTTCTACTTTGCTAACTTATACAGTTATATTATATCATTTTCATTGTTAAAAACACCCTGTACTGTAAGTAGTTTAATTCGTTGTTACAATAAACTATTTCTTACACCATTATATATTTTTTATTTAAACATTACAAAATCTCTGATTCCTAATTGGATTAGTATTGTAGATATGTATAGTGCGCTAGGTTCAGGTCATTCATTGTCACAACACAAGATCTACTAAGGTTAAGGTTTATTGTTTATAAGGGGAGGGGTATTTACATTTGGGGGGGGGGCGCCATGAGACTTGGGGGGATCGGCACCCCTGCTTCCATTCAAATATTCTTTATAATCTGTTATACTAATTGTTTCTGAATCCAACCATGCAATTCTAATCTCTTTTAATATTGGCCAAACACCAACATAATGGTAGTTGGTAGGTATCCTCAATTTCTAACCTGTCACACAGTGAATACAAATAAATGAGCCTCTTCAGGCCAGTCAACCCTAAAATTTAAAGCTTGCCCTCTTAATTAACTTAAAAATTGTAGAAACAAAATAAATACTATAACTGTCTGTCATGTAATTCTTCTCTCCTAAATCAAACTCTTTATATAACATGAAAACAGCACGGCACTACAAGCTTTTGGAAATAAATTATTTAAAAAATCAGTCTTAATACAATTCAGCAGTCATTTCACCATTTTCTTCTAAGTATTGAAAAGAATCAAAGTTATCTTATTTACAAAGTATCTTGACATTGTTATACCAGAGTATATTTTTCTTGATAATTTCACTTGCAAGCCATTTTGGCAGCCTACGACCATTTAATTTCAACACTTTCTGTATATTATACTTGAAATGTAATGACCAGCAGCTACTTGTCACTTGTCACCATGTAAACATTGAGACAACGTATAGCTAGTTACCATTTTGTTTACTGTCTACTGGCAGGTCAATTCTTTCTACAACCTCGCAATTAATATTCTGTATAATAAGAGATAAAATGTAAACAGAAGACACTGCAAAAATGACCAAGGTCGCTCATTTTGGGCTTTCCAGGGACGTAGCCAAGGGAGGGTCCGGGGTCCAGACTCCCCCTTCCTTTCATTATGTCATGTCAAAAGATTGAGTTCAGTTTATTTTTCGGTCATATCAAGATGGTAGCAACGTGCATGGCAGCATTGTATTTGGATAACCTAATAGAACTCCGATCCAATGCAATATTTTGTTCCACTGGAAATTCGACTTTTTTGGCGCTATCTATTGGGGAAACGAAGGAAGCTGGTTGGAAACACCAATGCTTACAATACTTTCTCCCTAGCGCTACTTCGCGGCGCGATCATGTACTATTTACGCGAACACCTTTTTTCCGGCACACAACCCCCGTATGGATGCAAGATCTATTTATTATTCATGATCTATGATGGCAGTCAGTGATAGAGATAGGAGATAGCCTATTGTTGGGAGATTTCGGTATCAAATTCTCGGTGATCCGATTATTAAAGTATTCGGAAGGTTCCGATTATTTCCGAACGCATGCGATTCCGAACGTTCGGTATCATCTTGTTATGAAAGCGAAAACGAGAGTCCGATTCCGAGTTCATGCAAGACAATCTAGATCGGTCAAAAGTAATATATTCGGAATAATCTAAAATAGGGGGTTATAATTTTACTTTGTTTGAATTTTATAATTTAATAAAAGAATTTACTATTTCCACACCTTTTTGTGTTTACTGATCACTAAACTAGATATAAGCTAGGCTTATATAGACACAAATAATAACTAGGCTTTTATTTTTACAATAAGATGATTTCCTTTATTTCAGGTATTTATAGAGCACAAAATATACAACCTTAGATGTTGTATTATTACAAAATAAACAAAATATATACAAATTATTAACTAAGACTCTAATTTCTCGGGTTAAAAGATCCTGGCCTATTAACTGTGCAATCGGAAAATACAAAATGCTTAAAATTATACAAGGTTACAAATCTACAACTAGGGATATTACAAAAGGTTTTTATAGTTCAAGTTCTCAAAATAGATTGGTCAATTTATGTACTAATTATTGTTTCATTTAATTTGGTTGAATTTAGAATATTGAAGTCACTGTCTAAGTTCAGAATTATAAGATTTGGTCGGATATTACCTTATGGCAAAGTTCACTTCTGTAGTTAGTTTTTTTAAAAAGCTCAGTAAATGTTTCTTATATATTTGATGCTTTCTTCCTGAGTAATATTATTTAAGCTTTCTTCTATGTTAATCAAGTTTAGTTTCTTAAAGGACTTTCACTATCAATTATTATTAACGGTAATATTAACTAAAATACGTCTGGACTGTATCAGACTAGGATAGCTTCTAATGCATATTTTTTTTTAACCATCCCGCTTCTCCATTTTACCAATGCCCCTGCAAGTCTGAATAACAATTGCTTGTAGTAGATTGTCTGTAAAGTGGTTGTGGTCCTTTCACATACAATATATTATTTCAAAGTTTTCTTTTATATTATGTTATATTTGTCGGAAATATTGATACTTCGTCTTCATAAAAATATTTAATGTTTAATTGTCTTTAAATTGTCCAAAATACGTAATTATCTGTTTTTTCAAAAAAAATATATCACTTTTAGAACGTATACTTATGAACAGCTGTCTTACCAATATGTACAAATTCATTTTCAGACATGCGCAGTATTCCAAATTCCAATCTTTGTCATATAACCTATTTTATACGTTTCAATATCTATTCACACTTTATAACACTGATTTTAATTGTACATTGTTTCTTAATTTTAACATCTATTATAACTTACTTTATATGATTAAATTTATTTGCTAATAGTATTCTGAGATATAAGTATTTCGAATATATTGGTAGGCTATGCTTCATTTAATTTCCAATGTTTGGTTAGGTTTGTATTGTATTAAGGTAAGTTAAAGTGTTATATTAATATTAAAAGTGTTTATCGTTATTTCCTTATTAAATTAAAAGTTCTGAAATGAATTTGACGTGTGAAATTTGACTATTGGACGGCAAGTTCAACAAGTTTATTCTATATTAATGATATAAAAAGGACAATAAATAGGCACTAAAACTTATCCGTGAGAAAAGAAGGGTCTCATTTTCCCCAGAAATTCGCCTTCACATTTCCTTTAGATGATTTGGCGGAATCCGCAATAAAAAAAATTCTAGCGTTTAATAAACTCGGTTATCTTCTTATTCTGTTCCAGTCTTAAACAAAACTAATACGTTTTGATTTACTCTTTTTTCAGCAACATTTTTTGATTGCTAACTTATGACTTCGTTCGTTCAGAAATAAGGAAAGCTTGGACTAAGCGATTCATCTTTCTCGCATAAGTTAGTTTTCATCAATTATTGGTAATGAACACAGATGGGACAGTTGAGTTGTTTTTTTCTTCCTTTGTTTTCCCTTTTTACGCACTACTGCCGTGTCTTGCTCAACCGCATTTGTATAGAATAAATAAATAACTTTTTTTTCAGGTAAACAGTATAGGCCTAGCCTAAATTATTTATGTATCCCATTATTTTTATTTTGAAATTGTTATTTGCAGCCTACTATATAGATTTTTTGAACTTGGTATTTTGTTGGACTAAAGAACTTTTAGTTTATCTTATTGTAATAACCTACTTTCCAAATAATTTGTTAACCATATTTTAGTTTTAATTAGGCCTAAATTTCAGCTCTTTTGGAAACATATATTTTGTGCTTTTGTAAATTAAATAACCTGCCTAACTAAGGGAAAATTTAGAATACTATGCCTCCTCAAAATATTCAAGTTTGTAGAAGAAAATTTATTTTCCGAATTATTAAATAATGTGTGTATTATGTATTTGTATAATTATGAAAACATTAGGATTCAATTTGTGTCTTTTTTATGTAGTTATTATTATTTGTAGCCTACTATATAGATTTTTGTATTTTTTTTGGACTAAAGAACTTTTAGTTTGTCTTACTGTAATAGTCTATTTTCCAAATAATTTGTGAACTATTTTTTAGTTTTAATTAGGCATAATTTTCTGCTCTTTTAGAAACATATATTTTGTGTTTTTGTAAAATAAAATAACTTGCCTAACTACATAAGGGAAAGTTTCAAATAGCCTCCTATTCAAGATTATAGAAGAAAATTTATTTTCCGATTTATTAAATAATGTGTAGCTATATTATATAACTTATTTATGACAACATTAGGCTTCAATTTATGTCTTTTTTTAAACTTATTTTGTGTTTTTATACATTTTTATTCTCATGGAAAAACAAATAATTTTTTCTTAATAAATTTAACATTTAAATTTCATGTGAAAAGGTTAACTTTATAATAACTGTGAGTTTAAAGTAATTTAATTTCTTCAAATTGTAGGTGAGTTTCTCACAAACAGAAAAAACAAAATTAAAATGCGCAATTTGCACACGGACCCTCTAGTATTATACTTAATCCTTATAAAACAAGTTTTTTTAGCTCTGGCCTATGTAAAAATACATAAGAATAGTTTAGTGCTTACTTTTTTCTTTTGGTACTTAAACAATTTCTTGGGAAGCAGTTATAGATGGCATAATCATATTAGGGGGATTCATGCATCCTGTGTTAAGTATTGTAAACGTTGTAAGTGCAGTAAAATCGAGAAACTCGTTTGACAGAAGTGTGCTATTTAGAGTCGATAACACACTCGACTTTACAATGGTCTGGGGTCCTGTAAACCAGTGGTAACGTCGTAAATCTCTTGGGGAAGGTAATTTGAGGTTTTCAGCTTGAATCAACAAAACCAGCTGAAATCAGCTTGAATTTTGTATTTTTCTTGTTCTTGTTTTATTTGAGATGGAAAATAATAATAATAATTTCGAATCCAAGAAAAGAATTCGGAAGGAAACGATGGAGCAAAGAAAATAAACATTTTCTCCTATCTTTAATTTCCGGGAATCCGACAAAGTGAGAGATAATTTTCTTTCTTTTTTACTTTCTCACTATACTATAGTATAGAGAAAGTATAGTGATCGCAAAAAAAATCGATGTTGAGATTTTTGTGGAAATATCCGTTTTGGGACCCCCTGAGTCCAAAAAAGTGGTTTTTACAAAATGTCTGTCTGTATGTATGTCTGTATGTATGTATGTCTGTATGCATACAAAGCTAGAGAGAAAACTATTCGATCGATTTCAACCAAATTTGCACCAGACATGTCCAGTACGCCTGTATAGATACACGAAAAAGGGTTTTGAACAATTTTGAAAAACAACCCCCTCTTTGGCCAAAAAACCCCAAAAAAATCAGTTATTATTTTTTTATAAAAAAACGGCTCTAACGATTTTGATAAAATTTTTCTTATTTGTAGCCTTTAATGTGCCCTACCATATACAAAAACCCGCATCTTTCTAAAAATTATCGTTTAGCTAATAATAATAAAATAACTGATTTTTGGGGTTTTTTTGGCCATAAAGAGGGTTGTTTTTCAAAATTTTTCTAAACCTTTTTACGTGCATTTATAAAGACCTAATTGGCGTGTTTGGTGCAAATTAGTTCGAAATCGATCGAATAGTTTTCTCTCTAGCTAATAATAATAATATTTATTAGTTAATCGCCTACTTTAGTAAAAGTATACAAAGCTAGAGAGAAAACTATTCGATCGATTTCAACCAAATTTGCACCAGACATGTCCAGTAGGTCTGTATAGATGCACGAAAAAAGGTTTTGACAATTTTTGAAAAACAACCCCTTTTTGTCCAAAAAACCCCCCAAAAATCAGTTATTATTTTTTTATAAAAGAACGGATCTAACGATTTTGATAAAAAATGTCTTATTTGTAGCCTTTAATGTGCCCTACCATATACAAAAACCCGCATCTTTCTAAAAATTCTCGTTTAGCTAATAATAATAATAATAATAACTGATTTTTTGGCCATAAAGCGGGTTGTTTTTAAAAAATTTCAAAACCTTTTTACGTGCATCTATAAAGGCCTAATTGACTGTTTGGTAAAAAAATTTTCGAAATCGATCGAATAGTTTTCTCTCTAGATAATAATAATAATATTTATTAGTTAATCTCCAACTTTAATCAAAAAAACTCTCCTACCCCACCCTACAAGTCACAGTGAATCTGTTTAGTAATTTAAATGTGTTTGTGAGAAAGTATGTGCCAGTTCCTGGTACCGTTTATTTATTTTCTTGTTGACCCTCTATCTGGCAGTTGACTATTTCTATACTGGCAGGTACATTTTTACTACTAGAACACATTTTCATCTATAAACCTATCTAAATCATTTTAGTAAAGTACATTTATACATTTTCGTGTTCAGAAAAGTGCAGAGAACATTTCTGTGTATTTGATTTTGTTTGCACAAATATGTTAGCAAAAAGGAACCAAAAAGAGGCCTAATCTTGTTATAAATATTAAAAAAATGTAATAATATATACATTATTTAGTAAGTAGGGAATAAAATCTCTTTTACAAACTAAAGAATATGGTTAAGAGGCATATTCTAAACTTTAGTGATTTAGCCTAGATCAGGAAAACACAAAATATGTTTCCAAAAATGCAGAAAATGAGGCCTAATTTTTTTCTAAAATATAATTCACAAATTATAAAGTGCGTACGGTATTACAGTTTCAGTCTAAAGAACTGTAAAAAATGTAATCAAAATAATGTAATAAACTATATTATACCAAATCAATCTTTAGAATGTTCCGAGTACAGTACCTAATACATAAAAATATAACAAGTAATTCTTATTTTCTAAAAAGAACGGCTATTAATGAACCCATTTCATATTTATTATTATGCCAGTAATAAATTACTTAGGTATAATATTCTTCAATTTATTGTTTTTCGGGTAGTAGGGCCTACAGTAATTTCTGGAACCTCGGAGGGGACAAGGCTGCAGCGTATCCTGGACATATTTTTATTGTCATTTTTTTTTTATTAGAAATCCTTCTTTACAATCAAATTGAACAATTAAATGAGGAGGACTTTCCCTTTCTACTTGTCTTTGGTGTGTCAATTAAAAGTTATTTATTTGACCAAGCACACAAACCCTGAACAAGGTCAACCTTACTTTAGCAAATAACACTTTAACACATTTGCACAAGGGGTCCTTCATTCAAAATTCAAATAGCAGTTTACCATTTTAACACATTAGGCATTTACAACAGGTTGCATGAATCCCCCTTATATATCATTTTGTTGTATTCAATACTAAAAAGATGTAAATGAGATTTAATTTGTTTGTAAAAAATAGACATGTAAATTCAATGATGTTGGTTCAATTTTCGTCCTAAACCTACTACTGACCCCCCCCCCACTATACATTTATCAGGAGTTTGGACTGGACCCTCCCCTTCCCAAAGTCCTGGCTACATCACTGGGCTTTCTATAATTCAAAGATGGTTAGTCTGGCCTTGAACTAGCTATCTCAAAATTTGAGTGATCACCTTGAGATTCGAGTTATTGTGATCCCACTGAAATAATAAAATTAATAACATTTTATGACAATTTAGCAATGAAATTGATATGAAGTTAATTGAAATCCCATTTTTGTACAAAAGGTAAATGATTTAACTAACTTTTTTCTAAGATGTCAGCCTTTTTATAATTATTAGCTCTGTTTTTTTAGGCTATTTATTTTTATTTTCTCATCGTTATCCACACGAGCCCATCATCAGGGCTAAAAGATGTTATGGCAAAATTTGTAAATTAATAGACAGCACTATTTGCACCGCAACTGTTTTCTACAGCTGAGAAGCATTGCCGGAAGTGTTTCAATTGAGAAATTGTGCAACTTGGCAATACTGGGTGGTTGGTTGACTCAAACGTGTTATTTATCTTATTACAATTGAGATCTGTGTAGAATATCTTTTATCTATGGTTGAGGGAATAGAGAATGGATGGCTCCTTCATGGCGATCAACTACTGAAACGAAACATTTTGTTACTTTGGTTTTAGTTAATACTTTTAAGAAAATTATGTCATTCAATATGGGATTAGATTTAAATTCTTCACAAAAATAAGTTGTTAATATTATCTGATATTCTCATTTTGAAGGAATAAGTTTTAAAACCGCTTGAACATGGCTAAAGTATCGCTTTTAAGCACTTTTTTTAAATTGCTTTTATTAACTGCAGTCTTGATAGAATCTTTACAGCCGATTACCTAAAATCCAGGTTAGCTGAATGACACAATATTAAGAAAATTTTTTCCATTAATATCAGTTTTTTTTTAGGGTTTTGTATATTACAAGGAAACCCCTTATGGATCTCTTTATTTGCTGTCACAATCGATTTTCTCCACAACAGATTTGAAGATACAATGGCAGGTAAAGTAGTTATGTTAGCTCTGAGTGATCCATTACATTTGGTAGCAGAGGATGAATACGATCTGCGAACCTCTGGGTTATGGGAACCGTTGCATCTGGACTCAGGACTTTAAAGCATCACAACATAAAACCATAGTAGTTTCAAATTGTGATCTTTCCATATTGCAAACATCATTGCCTCCCATTGACAATAAGTGAAGTGGATGAGAGTAATTGTCTTCCAGTGAGCATGATCGCCCATGCTAATCGTTCCCTAGCATTTCCAATGCTATAAAGTTGGATTCACACTAAGGTAACAAACGGTTCTGAGCACATTATTTCGGCTAATGTACACATATTAACTTGGATCATTGTAGTTTCCCTTCGCTAGGGTTGGCTCAGGAGGCGGTTCATCAAAGAACATTTGGAACCAAATGTGTTCAGCTTGTTTTTAATGAGTGTGCAAGGCACAAGCAATCGGTGTTCTGACTTACTTCTTATTCGTGTATCTAATGCCAACCACACACGGTTTATCTCGTAAACATGGCCGCCAATTTCTTAAACATATTCTATAAATTTTTTTGAAGGGCCTTCGGCTTGGAGTCTTGTCTTCAATTTTTATCTCTGAGAATATTTAGCCCAGTCAATAAAGGGTTTGAGTGGGAACTAATTAGTGAAAAGCTGATTTTTTCATGGATGTTAGTTGATTATATAAGGAATATTTTCTGAAAAGTCCCCGCCCCTCCCCCTCTTGCTTCCCCCCCTTAAAGTTCACTTTCGAATGACTTTTTTATTTTGTCAATATCAAGAGATAAAAAGCGATAGAGTCATTTTTATTTCGTTATTGTAATCCTTATAATATTCTCTATCAAAAATGTTCTTTGCGTTTAAGCTATAAAACAATTATTTACCATGTATTTTTAAATTTAATGTTAAAATTTTAACTTTTCTATTACAATAATTACATGTTTAGCTATTTTTTATTAATATGAGACAAGTTATGAAAAAATGGCAAAAATAAAACTTTTAGGGTATTTTTCAATCTTTAAAATGATATAAGTTTTATAAATGTTAAGTGCAGCCAGTTGACATAATCGGACTGACAAAGGGAGACGGCGCGGGGCGCACTAGTCCTCGAGGGCCGGATCAGCCCGTTGGCATATCAGCGGTCAATCTGCAGTAGATGCCTATTGTTTGGACTTTTATTTGCATAGCTGGTCTAATTATAGGTATTACAATGGTTAAATAGACGTAAACATTTATTTTATTTTTTATTATTTATTTATTTTCTGGTATTTATTATTGCAGTGATAAACACACAATATGATTTCTTTTAGCCAAGCCAATAAAGGGGAAAAATAGGCCTTATTATTTTACTTATTTATGATTCCTTACCGAGTTTTCACAAGGTAACCTATTGTATTGTTTACTTTAAAAATAAATTAGTTTTATATTCATAATTTATCTGTTTTCGTATCATATTAAAAACAACAGTACATTTAAAACGCATATACTTAAAATATTTTAAAACTTTACAATAAGTGTTTAATTTTATAATTTTCTTTCTAAATTTGAAAAACTTTTTTTATGAAAGTCATTATTATAAATAACTGAACAATGGATGATTCAGATTTGATTTGCTTAATTTGCGGTAACGAACTTATCAAGGATATTGTAGTTGTAAAAAATGGAATTGACGCTATTTACGAAGCTAGTAATAAAAGAAAAGATAGTTTACATAAAAAACTACAAGGAAAGAGTACTATCAAACTACACAAGTTATGTAGGCAACAATACACAAGACCTTCGAGTATTCAAGCAGCTATTAAGAAACTAGAGGAACAAAACAATGAACCTAGTACGTCAACCACTGGAGTTACTCGTAGAACCCATCATGATACATTTGATTTTAAGATGTGCTGTTTTATTTGTGGAAAATTAGCAAATCATAACTCTAAAACTCCATCTCAGTATAGAAAAGCATTTCACGAAGTAACAACAATAGAATTTAAAGACAGTTTTTTTACAAAAGTGCAACGTTAGAAGTGATGTACGGGGCGAAACTGTAAAAGCCCGACTTTTAAGTGCAATCGATTTGGTAGCAGCAGAAGCGCGTTATCACAGACATTGCTATACAGAATTTATGAAATCTAAGCCGATTGAAACACAAAAAGGTAGGCCGAAAACAAAATTAACTTCTACCTTTACTAAAGTATGCAATTACATAGAAAACAATGATGAGTGCCAATACACGATAAAAGAAGTTCAGGACATTTTCAAAACTTTATCCAATGAAGATGAGGTTTATTCTAACAAGCATTTAAGAAATCTCCTTCAAGAACATTTTAAAGAAAGACTAACAATGACAAAATTTTCTGGAAAAAAAAGTGTTTTTTGTGTTACTGACAATGTGCATAAAATTGTGGACCAATGGTATAAAAATAGGGTTGTTGATGAAGAAGAAGAGAGAAAGAGGATTGTTTTAGCGGCGGCCTCGATTATAAGAGAAGACATACAAAGGAAAAGCTATGATTTCAGTTCGTATTCAGATTTAGAGGCAATTAAATCCGGTGGAGAAAATCTCATTCCAGAGACTCTTAAAATGTTTACATCACATGTTACAAAAAAGAAAAGCTTATCCGAATCACAGCAAGTTGATAAGAAATGCCTTGTTATAAATCATGCAATAGTATCTGCAGTAAGGCCTAGGTCATTTCTTTCACCTATACAGACAAGTCTTGCTTTATCTTTACATCGACTATACGGATCCAGACACTTAATAAACATGTTGTCCTCAATGGGAGTGTGCGCGTCATACAATGAAGCTACAACCTACATGACTTCACTAATCAGCGCTGGCTCCCCAGTTATTGAATCAGATGGATTTCTTCAACATGTTTTTGACAATGCTGACGTGAATGTACGAACGTTAGATGGGCTAGGCACTTTTCATGCTATGGGAGGGATTCAGTGCATCACACCAGGTTCTTGTGTCAAAGCTGAAACTACAGTGAAAAGGATTGCAATTGGATCTTTTCGTAACACTGAAACTATTCGGGAGTACGCATATCCAATGAAAAGAAGAAATGCTGGTCTGTCTAACATTATCATCGAAGACTTAAATCAACTTCAAGAAGTAAGATGTCTATCAAGTTTGCCTTCACAATATTTGCATCCCCTCAACTTTGTTTGGCTTTCCGATATACAATAACAGCCTGGGTGGAATGGATTTATGACCAACCTGACGACAAATTCAGAAGACTGTCAAACAACATACATTATAGCAGTACCATTTATTAATTTGGATCCCAGCAATATTTCAACAATCTTCACAGCAATGCATTTTGCAGCTGATTGATGTCTTATATGGGAGCTGTTGGAAAAATTATGGAAGGGAGTGGTCTTGAAAACCTCTGGAGCACAGTAGGCCTATACGGAAAAGCTACAGTAAGTCATATGATGAATGGGCACGCGTACGACAGATGTCTTCGTGCATTTACACTTACAGCGAGCCATTTTTTCATAAATTGTCTCATATTAATAAAAAATAGCTAAACATGTAATTATTGTAATAGAAAAGTTAAAATTTTAACATTAAATTTAAAAATACACGGTAAATAATTGTTTTATAGCTTAAACGCAAACAACATTTTTGATAGAGAATATTATAAGGATTACAATAACGAAATAAAAATGACTCTATCGCTTTTTATCTCTTAGATATTGACAAAATAAAAAAGTCATTCGAAAGTGAACTTAAAGGGGGGGTAGGGGGTAGCAAGAGGGGGAGGGGCAGGGACTTTTCAGAAAATATTCCTTATATATGTAATCAACTTACATCCATGAACTAATTAGCTTTTCACTAATTAGTTCCCACTCAAACCCTTTATTGACTGGGCTAAAAGAAATAATATTGTGTGTTTATCAGTGCAATAATAAATACAGAAAAATAAATATAAATAAAAAATAAATAAATAAATGTTTACATAAATTTTACCAGCGTAATACCCATAATTAGACCAGCTATAAAAATACAAGTCCAAACAATGGGTCTTTGCTGCAGATTGACCGTTGATATGCTAACGCGCTGATCCGGCCCTCGAGGACTCGTGCGCCCCGCGCCGTCTCCCTTTGTCAGTCCGAATATGTCAACTGGCTGCACTTAACATTTATAAAACTTATATCATTTTAAAGATTGAAAAATACCCTAAAAGTTTTATTTGAGCCATTTTTTCATAACTTGTCTCATATTAATAAAAAATAGCTAAACATGTAATTATTGTAATAGAAAAGTTAAAATTTTAACATTAAATTTAAAAATACATGGTAAATAATTGTTTTATAGCTTAAACGCAAAGAACATGTTTGATAGAGAATATTATAAGGATTACAATAACGAAATAAAAATTACTCTATCGCTTTTTATCTCTTAGATATTGACAAAATAAAATTTCTTTAAAAAGGGACATTGAGGGGGGGGGGGGGGGGAAGCAAGGGGGGGGGGGTAGGGGACTTTTGTGTAAATACTCCTCTTATACTATTGTAACATCTGACAAAATTTCAGCTTTTCACTAATTACTTCCCACTAAGGCCTATTTTTTCCCTTTATTGACTGGGCTATATTGTGTTCTGGACACTTAAGGGTCTGATCCAGTAAAAGAGAAAGCAAGCCGAATCTAAACAGTGCAATTTCTTGTAGCTGTTCATTTAAAACCATTGTCTCATTTAAAACCATTATTTTTATAAATCCATCTTTTGTAATTGAGTGTTGAAAAAAAAACTGAATATTCTTTATAAAATTGCGGATCTGGGTTGCGATTTGCTTTTGATTCAATATTTTTTATTGCGTAAGGAAAAAAGTTCAAACTTGGTACATTAAAAAGTATCAATTACGTGACAGATGAATGGGATTTGAAAAACTGTAAAATGCAAAACGGATTTGTATTGTGACTGTTGTTAAAATGAGACTTTGCAAATAATTTTATGATAAAAAATAAACTAAATAAATGGTTTTAAATTTGACATTGCTCTTAAGGAATACAAATGCAAGATGGCCGTCACTACAGCAGATCCTTAAGAAGAATGTGCCTAGAGTTTCTTCTTGTCTTTGGCAAACCAAGCAAATAGAAGATTGAATAAAATAAAATTTAATAATTCGACCACGCAGCTGGACCGCTGACGTGAGTTGAGCAAATTTCCAAAATCAAGTTTATAGGCCTATGTTTTAGGGTTTCAACCAACAATTTGGGAAATAGGTCTACTCAAGAAGGCGTTGAACAGCTGTCTGTGTGTACGCAATAATATATTAGTAGAATTTGTTTGCGCCTAATGGCCTCACGAGTTTGCACACTTGGCTTCGAACCAGGTACTTTTATGGTATTTTACGTTTTGATCGATTTTGGGAGAACCAAGCGAGCTACAAGGTGGCGTAAAAAAACAAAATGTGCAGAATAACACCCTACATATATATTTTTAGAAAAAAATTTAATTCTCGTAGCAAAAATAAAAAAAATAGTTACTTCCGGCCAAAAAACGTACTTCCGGTTTTTGGATTTTTTTGGCTAACGAACTCGTCCGATCCACATAGACAACCAACATGTGTACCAAATTTGAACCAAATCGGACTTAAAATACGGCCGCTAGAGTGCGAACACATATATACATATATATATATATAAAATTTTTTTAACCCCCAAAACATGTTCTGGGGACCATGATCGGTGCTCATTTGCTACTCCCGACCTTGGGTCTCACCATAAGGGCCACTGCAATAGCTCATTTTTCCTATGGAAATTCGCTAAAAATATTGGTTGCCTGCTATAAAATATGATCCAAGAGAATTGAAATCAGCTGCCCCTCCAATATTATTGCAATTAAAAAATGAAAAGTTTATATTTGTGTTTGATATATTAAATGTAATGATATAAATTAGGTATAAATTTACCTGTTCAACGTCTATCAATCCTTGTTATTTATTTTTTATTGTGACGACTGCAGTTTCGGTTTTACACCATCATCGGGTCACATAAATATTACGTAAATTTATACGAACGGGTAAATTTATACCTAATTTATATCGTTACTTATAAATCAATCTGGAAGCTATATAACACAATGAAATTAAATTTAACATTTTTTTTATTGCTGCCCCCTCCTCCATAATAGGTTTTCTGGCCCCACCAGTTTTTTTTAAAATCCAGCCCATGTTCAATCAGCCAGTTGAATGTCAGAAAAAAGAAGGTATTTAATTTATTTATTTACACTGCTAATAATGTACCCCTCACTTCCAATAATTCAGTTTTTATGTGACAAAATTTGTTTGACTATGGAAACTACAGCATAAATTCCTGAAAGATAAATCCAAATTTCCCTTTGATTTCCAAACATGCAGTATGAAGCATTTCATTTTGAGGTTGGACAGAATACCTTCTTCAGCTTACTTCTTGATGGACATTGTTATCATATCACTGCCAATGTAGAACTACACTAACACAAGTTAAATGCATCTGAACATCAAAAAGTAAAAAGGGAGAAATGAAAAGGACGTCTCCACATTATAACAGCGGAAGGATTCATACAAAATAATTTGATGGGCATATTTGATACTCATGTTTCAAGACTTTTGTACAAAATATCTTAATTACAGTATTGATTTTTAGGAAAACAGCATAATCGATGTAAGTGATTAGCTCATATGTACTCAAAATAAACAAATGTGAACATATTCTGAATGTTATGTTATAATGCTCCAGCGGTAGATCAACTACTTCAGTTCTCCTCAAATCAATGACTGTTTTTACAAGTTGGATCATCCCTGAAACAGACAATCAATTATTTTGGTACTGTTATTATTTAACACTTATCAAGCAGGTTCATTAGTGTCTAGACCTATCCAATACTGGGCTGTTTCAAGTTTAAAAAATCACTCTTACTACATAAATTTTAAATAGGAACATTTTTAGAATTATTACCAAATATAAATTACTGAATCATTTACTGAAGCTATCTACGTATAAATTACATATTTTTTTTTACTTTTGAACAAATTAAAAAATTTTTACTACACCAAATAGTATAATTGTTTAACTTAAATTTCACAAAAAATACTTGTAGGATTCTAATAATTAAATGAATCTACTATAATCATACAAATTGATATTGGGGGAAAATGAAAATATGAAATTTGAAAAATAACAGTGAAGGTGCTATCATTGACCTTTCCCCTATTCTAGTCGAATATTTTTGGTGTCATGTTTCGCCTCATCCCCTTTTCCACCCCCTTCATTGACCTTGGCACCTCCCTCTTTTGTTTCCTTTTATGCAGTTACATACAGTATTTGGTACCATACAGGTGTTATCTACTCTGTGTGATTTTTTATAAGTTTAGTGAGTTCAAAATGAGTTTTAAACGTAAACACGTTGTGCTTAAATTGAGCAATAAAGAGAAAGTAATAGATGCCTTAAAAAAAAGGTGCCTCTGGAAAACAGTTTGCAGAGAGATATGGTGTTCTGCACAACAAGGTTTTTGTCAAATGCCTGCGGAACCTTGCAGCGTGTAAAAGAGCTACTTCTTTGAAGCAGCACACTATCCTCGACATGTTTCAAGTGAAATGATTATATTTACTATTAATTATTATCACTATGATCATCACTACGATTATATTGTTTCAAGTGATGTTTCAAGTGTTATTCTTACATTGTTAATACAAGGGGTGTTCATTACAAGACATTTCTAAATATGTATGACTATAACGTTATTTTTATTTTTTCATGTTTATCTATACTAATATTATAAATAGGTAAAATTTGTTTATATGTATGGGGAACTACTGAACCGATTTTTTACTAAAAAAATACACTATCCCTGAGAAACAAAGGTTAGAATTCATTTTGATTCTATACAACATATATTAATTGTTATACTTTCCTTAAAGCTAGAAAGCTGAAATTATGTACATTTATTTCTTACAAGATACATAGAAAAGTAAACCATAAGGTGGACTGAAGGGGGGGCCCTTCAGGATGAGCTTCGAAACATGAAAACCCCAAAGCAGAATGTGTTGGTGCTAAGACGAAAAATTTCTGCGT